>CAJFCO010018303.1:124398-157670 GCA_904066015.1 Synergus gifuensis
TTTCTCCGGTGAGGAGAATCTTTAGGTTTTGGTTGGACAGAATCATACAAGATTCAAAGTGAAAATCTATCAAGTGTATTCATTGTAGTGATTTTTCGCCGAATCAAAAAGAATTATCCTTAATTGAGTTGCCAGGAATTTTTCAATTGAGTTTCTTTGCCCATCAAAGAACGAACAAAAAACAACCTTCTTCAACCAGTTTTCATACTGGAGCTCAAGGCTGTTAACTTTGTTGTAATTAATTGGAAAAAAATTCTTTTAATTGAGGGAAACCTGTATATAAAAGTTCTCTTGTGCAAAGCATAAAGTGAAAATGGAGACTGAGTTTGAATTTTGAACCGAAGTCAGTTTCGGACCTCATTTGCGTTATTCGTCAGTTTTCACTAATTATTAAACCCTGCAAAAGAGAATTTTCAAGTTTGTCGTTATAGTTATGCAAAGCTTTATGGAGTAAAAACGAACTCTCAGCATGAGTTTTCATAATTATACAATCAAGATGGCTGCTCAATTAAATAGCTAATTAATATTGTTCTCACTGCCTACTTTAACAAAAGAAGAAGAATTGTGAGAGAAGTATTGATGGTTAGGCAATTAAGACTGATTTTTGAAGTAAACATGGCACCTAGTTTACTCAAAAAGAAAGTGCTACTTAAATGCAATTAATAAAACAGAGTCTTGTATGGTTGAGAGCTTTCCATCAGTTAAGAAGGTTGGATTGTTGTTCCGCTTTGATTAAGGCAGTTAATTTGGATTTTAGTTTCGAAAAGAAAAGGATCGAAGGTTGTGATTTGGAGCTTATCGGTCAAATTTGCTACGATTTCTTCGTAAGTTAATAAATAAATAGTATGAGAGTCGATTTCTGCAATCCGATCCACTTCTGGAGATCTACCTAATATTTAATTGGATGCTAAAACAAAGTAATTGTTGGTTAATTAGATAAATCAACTTGGTTCTTGAGAAAAAGAATTAATGTCGGAATAAAGTTAATTAATAAAGTACTAATAATTAAATTATGCAAAGAAAGTGAGAATTAGAATTGAAATTATATGATTTTAATGTTTCTGGGAGTAAGTTATCGTTTGCTCAATTGAATTTGTTGCCAAGGTCTATAATTGACAACAGTCTCCAAACCGAGCAAAATAAAACCCAATGAGACTCATGTTATTGGTCAATGCCAATAATAATAATTTTTACTTGGGACAAAATTATTAAGTAAACTGAAAGAATTGTTGAAATTGAATAAAAAAATAGAGATGAGTTATTAAAAATTGGTAGTATTTCTGAACACTGAGAAGAAATATCAAGAACCGAGGAGATAAAGAAATAATCGATATAGAAAATAACGTTATAATTTGGTTTTTTAAAAATTCAATTTTTTCAACATTCTTTCAGAAACTGTAAGAGATACAACTTTTTTTTTAATAGGATAAAAGGTGCGCCATGAAATTTCATGCAAAGCTATATATTTCAAAAATTTTATTTTCAAAATCAAATTTTTGAAGGCAACAAGGGCAAACTCGAGCGGTCTGAAGCGGCCAAACGAATTTTGTGCGTGGTTGTAGAATCCGGATAATAAATTGAAGTTTTTGGTGTTGAAATGGAGCTCATTTGAACCTCTTTCGAATGAGCCGATGCAGATTCTTAAATCTTAATTAAAGCGTTAATTATGCACAGCGTGTCACCAGCTCACCCTCACCTTCATTAGGCGCTGAAAAGCAGGATTCTAATAGAGCGCATTTGAATTTTCCTGGAATGAGCCAAGGCAGATTCTAAAATGTTCATTAGAACGGTAATTATGCGTAGCGTATCACCAGCCCTTCCCCCACCTACATTAGGCGCTGAAAAGCAGGACTTCTAATTGAGCGTAATTGAAGTTTTTGGTGGTGAAATGGTGCCCATTTGAAGCTCGTTGGAATGAGCGGAGGAATATTTGAAAATGTTAATTAGAACGGTAATTATACGCAGCGTGTCCCCAGCCCCCCGCCGAAAATTTATGCTTTTTGCAGTTTATTTATAAAGTATGATTTTTTTAATTACTGGTGCAATGGAGCGTATTTGATATCACATTGAATAGATTTTTGATAATCGAATTTTTCGTAAATTTGTGGAATGGGTGTCATCACAGGGGTTAATATCCTAACAGTCTGTATCACAAGAGCGTATACACCAGATCTGTGAGTTGGACTTATAGATTTAAAAGAAAGCCAATAGTACTTTAAAGTACATCAAATGTACTTTCTCGTCAGTACCTAATAAATCGTCCAGTCTCCATGGTTGTTGAGTATAGCTTGACATCGTCTTGGCATACTTTCCACGAGATTTCGGGCATAATTTGCAGGAAGCGACCTCCATATTTGACGAATTTGGTAAGACAGCTGCTGCAGGTTGAACACACGTTTTCTCTGAAGCTTCCTCTTCATGATAGACCACACGTTCTCAATCGGGTTGGCATCAGGAGACTGTGAAGGCCAATCCAAGGTCTTGATGCCATTTTCCTCTTTTCAGCGTGTGCAGAGGCGGCTGCGATGCTTGGGGTCGTTATCCTCCTGCAAGACCCAGCCATCGGTTCCCTTGCCAAAAAAATTTTTGGCAGAAGGTAACAAGCCTCGCTGATATAGCCCTTTCATTCTTTCGGCGTTGAGGTTCCCTGTGAACACGCATAAAGAGCCAAATCCTTGCTCGCAGAAGCAACCCCAAATATGCATCTTAATCGGGTGTTTAACAGTGCGCTGCAACACTGGCTCTCTACGACGAGACCAGGCACGCCCAGAGTGTATCCATGCCCAGAACGATGCTTCGTCGGTGAAGATTAGATTGCTCCACTCCATATCGATATGTGCTGAGGCCCACGCCATTTCTTTTTCTGTGTTGTTGGCTGAGCAGCGGTTTCTGTAGAGTGCCTCGCCACCCGAGTCCCGAATCTTGCAAGCGGCGTTTTATTGTCATTAGACTCACCTTTATTTTCTTTTTCAAAAGCTCTTTTTGAGCTTGTCGCAGAGTCAGTTGAGAATTCGCTTCGAACAGCTTTATGATGGCCTTATCCTCGCGTGATGTTGTTGCTCGAGTTTTACCGCGCTCTGGAAGATCATCCACATTTTGCGTGGTCTTAAACCTCGTAACCCACTTCTGGACGAATGCCCTTGACCGTCCAGTATAGTTAGCAGTCTCTTTATAAGACATTTTAGGGCCTTTTGGATGCGAACACAAAAATACTACTTCGAAACGTTCCCAATATAGAGCACTCATGTTGAATTTTCACTATTATGCTACAAAAAATAAATACCACTGGATGGTCTATTAGATGACGAAATAAAAGACTATCCCCACTAACGAAAACCCCCAGAGGAAGCCTCCTCTTACGCACAGGTCTGTCTGTTATTGTGTATACGCTCTTGTGGTACAGACTGTATCTTGATTATTTTTGACTGGAATGGGAAAGTTTTAATGGTGCAATGGAGAGTATTTGGGGTAAATTATGTTCCATTATTAAAATATGTAGAGAAAGGCATATTTAATTAATTAACCGCTGCGTCTCACCAGCCCCCCCCCAACGATTTATTGTCTCTGTCAGTTAATTGGCGCAAAATTTTTAATTTGTTGTGCAATAGAGCGATGGAGCGCTTTTGAAGTGCTTTAGGTTAATATACCAAAAAATGATGTTATCAATAGTGGGGGGGGCCAACGTGCCACTGGCCCTCCCCCTGAAACTCTTGGCTTAACTCTTACAGTTTTGGGTCGCAAAATTTTTCTTTTTTGGTGCGATGGAGCGCATTTTGGGTGAAATCGATTGCAGTTGGGCAACTTTCAAGAATGTGTTGTTGGAGGGCTACTGATACGGACTTAGGTGCCTTAATATCGAATCGACTGTCTCGGTCATGTCACCAGATGGCACAAATAGTGCCCTCAGCTGACATGATGAGTTTCCTCTTAAAGTTCTCTGGAGTCGTGCAGTGTCAGGCATACTCTCTATACCTTGTCAATACCTCCTCCATAATTTCCTTTTAACAGTCTTTATTTCAATATTATATCTTGTAATATATTCCCTATACAAGTAGTCTAGTATTCTTCCTAAAGGCTACTAGTAATAATAATATTAATATTAATATTAATAATAATAATATTCCACCAGGGAGCATCTCTGTCCATATATTTTTATCTCGATAAGGACACATTTCTCCATAGATTTTGAGCATAGTCCTATGAATAACGTCCACTGCGAATTCTATTTAATCAACGGACCTAATGCACTACGGCAAAGTCTGGAGAGGTCCCCTGATGCTGTCTCCATAAACCAGTGATGGGCAACGCGTGAGTACATGATGAGGCAGCTGATTTGTATTAGGCGCGATTATATGGTTTGAATGTAAGGATGAGTGATGAAACTCAATCAGCCTATCACCTTATACAATACTTGTATGAAAAGTGGGAAAGTTCGAGGTTCAAGCGGGCGAGCTGAGAGCCGACTCTCAGAGCAATATTTCCTTCTGATGGCATAACTTATATCAAATACTCGCTGCGTTTGAAGCCATATCGAAAGAGCTTTCAGGTGAAGATTTTCTTTAATATTTTAATTCTCGAGTTGTGAAGTTAAAAGGTGATAGTGCTGATTGGAGTTTTGTGTGTGTTACTTATGTTTTAGCGTGGCGAATTTAATCCTATCTATATCTGAATGAGAGGTCGAAGGTTTTGTGGGTTTGGAAGCAGACATTGCGGTCCAATTTAACTAGAGGATAGATGCGATGGGCTGTAATAATTATAAAAATCTGCATCATCATTTCTGCCCAGAACGAGCTCGATAATCATCGTCCTAAGCTCAATTTGTTTCTTCGATCGCCGTCTTGTCAACCTAATTCGCCCGATTTATGAAGTTGTGTGAGTCCCTCTCAGAGGAAAATGTGTTTCTCTCTTCTATGACTCTAATTTTTATTGTATTTATGTATTTGATTTTATGACATGATTGATTTCCATAGGCCAGTTGAATTGTCTTATTTATGCATATTTATTCTGTGATTATTTGATTTAAATTTGTCGATTGACCTGTTGTTTTATGGTGTTCTGAAAATGCTTCCTATTGAATCCATTTCTTAATTTCGTACGCTTCATATAATGTTTTGTGGCCAACGTACTGTTCTTTGAATGGATGGATGTTGGTATGAGTTTGACGTATTTCATCTATTTCATCTATGATATTAATGTGAGAATTTTATATTTCGTTCTTTTAATTTTATCGAATTCGCAATATTATTTAATTTCAACGATCGATTTGAATTTTGGAATTTATTGATTCATAGACTTGCTTTCTCATTCTTATTATTGTCGTATTCATTGTTTACCTCGCGTTCAGCTGTTTTCAATTGTGAAGCTTCAGTATTGAATTTCGTGTCCAATATTTTGAATCGAATAATAATTAGAGAATATTGACATATTATTTCGTTTGTCTCTCTCAACCAACCTGCCTACCACACTATAGCTAACTATTATTTTGAAACTTTAACGATTTCAGCATTCAATAATAAAAGCTTCTAGATTTTCCTTCAATTAATTCAAACATTTTATTCTCAAGTCTCTAATTCTAACTGTCGAGTAAACGCAAATGTGTACCTCATATAAAGATTTGGTCACAATGAGTAGTTCGTTTACCCCCACTCTACCCACCTTTGGTATGTCGCTTCTCCTCAACTGCCGGGCGGGCGAACCCGAGCTCATCAAAATATTCGAATTTTAATTTTTGAAGGATGCATCTATATGTAAAATTTTATTACGCATCTATTTTCTTCTAAAAAAAAGTTGTAGCTTTTTTAGTTTCCAAATGAAAGCCAAAAAACTGACTTTTTTTAAATAATCGATTTTAATCCGGTTTTCACTTTAGCTTGTGCTCAGTTCGTCAGTTTTTGGATTTTTTTAATAAAATTTTCAGGGAATATGTTTTCGGGTGTCCTTTGATTGATAGAGTAATAGGAAATTAAAAATTTGTTTTTTAAAAATTGTTATTAATTTTTTTCTGATGCGTGACGTGAATCGGACTTTTGTAACTTCGAGCGTTTCGTTTATCGAGAGAATTTTGAGCAAACAAAAACTTCTCGGTACAAAAATACAGAGAAAACTATAATAAAATTTTTTGAAAAGTTTTAGATCAAAATATTGAATAGTTTAGAAGTAGTTATGATTCTAGTTCACGTCGGCGCTGGAGTTTTCGAGCGTACTATGTATTCTACGACTTACCGCCGTTCGAAGTTCTCACGCTAGTGAGTTTTTACTTATAATACGGTGTCAATGGCATTTTTTAATGGATAACAATTAAAAGAAAATAAGTTGACAAAATATTTATGCATTTTATTCACTTTTTAATGTTTTTTTACGGTTTCTTATGTATGCTACATTTAAAATTTAAAAACAAAGAAAGTGGAAAATACATTTAAAATTGAATAAAATGCAGGAGTGTTTGGTCAACTTATTTTCTTTGAATTCTATTCTTTCATCCCCTCTCTTACCACCTTCTATGGTTCGGCAAACGAAGCCGAGCAGTCCCGAATGACGCTCGAGCCTCGCGCGCGCTATTCAACTTGCACAGACCTGCTTTTTAGCTTTTCAATATTTTTTGAACGGCAAGGGAGGTTACGTTTCCACCTTGGTCTCTATATATGCCAAATAAAAAAGGTTTTATGCTTTTCTGTTAGGGTTTTCTCTAAGTTTCACCTGGCAAGTAAATTGTAATTTAAATTTTTTGAAATGCCGAAAGTTAATATTAGTTTTGGTCATCCTAAATGCAAGTCTGAATGGATCCATGAATTCTTATGTGTTCGGCAGAACGAAAATGATGTTCTATGCATTCTTTGCAAGAAGAAACTACGCTAATTATTGTATTGATGAGAAGCTAAAGCTAATAGAAAATTATCAAAATTTACCATCGTCATCTGGTTGTTTAATACAATCACCCGTTGAAATTTCTGGAACGAAGAAAGGTGCTCGTCAGTGCCTTTTAGCTTCCTACAGGGTCTCGTTAGAAATAGCGAAGAAAAAAAAATCATTTTCGGATGGAGAATTTGTTAAAACCTGTAGCAAAATTTTGGCTGAGTCATTTAATGAACCTAAAACTGCAGAAAAATTCAACGCTGTTCCACTATCGCGGTTTCTAGGCGAATAGCAAAAATGGATGAATAGCTTGAACAAAGTTTAAAAACTTTGTTTAATAATTGTAAATATTTTTCTCTTTGCCTGGATGAAAGCACTGATGTTTCTGACTTCAGTCAGTTGCAAATATGCATTCGAATGGTCGATAGCAATTTTAACGTAACTGAAAAATTGTTGAGTATGCATGCTATGCTTGGTAAACGAAGGGTGCAGACATTTTTGAAGCAGTAAAATTTGAAATTAATCGAATTGGTAGTTTCGAAAAATGCTCTTGCATAACAACAGACGGAGCACCAGAAATGACGGGTAAGGGCAAGGGGTTTGTTGGCTGTTTACGAAAAAATAATATCTTTTGTCCAACTTTGCATTGCGTAATCCACCAGGAAGCGTTACGCGGAAAATGCTTGAAATTGACGAAGGCAATGACAGAAGTGATGAAAATCACAAATTACATTCGTGGTGGTCATCATTCATTGAGTCATCGCCAATTGAGAGCATTTTTAGAAGAATTTCAAGCAGCGTATCCTGATTTAGCAATGCATTGTCCAGTTCGCTGGTTGAGTGCAGGTACCTGTTTGGAGCGTTTTTTCGCACTTAGAGGCGAAATTTTGATTTTTCTCCAGACAGAATTGGACAGTGACATTTCAGCTTTCGAAATCCAGTTAACAAGTAAAGAATTTCTATGCGAATTAGCCTTTTTGACTGACGTAACGAAATCTTTGAGTGAACTAAATTTACAGTTGCAAGGACGAAAGCTGACCATTGCTCATTTGTATATGGCAGTAAACAGCTATCAGAAACGCTTGCAATTATTTGCTGAGAATATTAAGAGAAATGATATGACTCACTTTGCCTGCTGCAGAGAAATGAAGCTCGAATATCCAGAAATGGATTATTCAATTTTTGAGTCAACTTTAAGAGAAATTCTTTCCGAATTCGATAGTCGGTTACATGATTTTGATGCACTTGAGAAGGATATTTTGCTATTTTCAAACCCCACAAAAGTTGTCACAGGAGAGCAGAAAGCTGAATTACAAATTGAATTATGCGATCTTCAGACTGATTTGTTTCTGCCTCCTGTTACAGACAACCCAGAAGATTTTTTTAAATCTCTCTCGGAAGAAAAACATCCGAAATTGCGGTATTTTGGTTTGAAAATGTATTCAATGTTTGGTTCGACTTAACCGACTAGGAGACAACTCTCCTATACAAACGATCCGATTAGCAACAACGAAGGTTCCTATCAATATCGAGCAGCTCGTTAATGAAGAAACGAACCCTGAAATCTTGAATTAATTGGAAGAAGCAAGGGGACTTTTAATAATAATTTTTTTACAAATTTTATATAAAGTAAATAAAAGATTAATAAAAAAAATTAAAATTAAAAAAACGTTATTAAAAAAATTTTTGAAACACGCATAGGCCAGTGATTAGGCCTACAAAAATATTATTATATTAATTTCATATTATTTTTTCAATATTATAATTTCTGTTCACACTTTAATTGATGTTATTTATAATATACAAATTGAAAATAAAATAAGTTGACCAAACACTCATGCATTTTATTTACATTTTAAATGTAGCATACATAAGAAAACGTAAAAATACATTGAAATGTGAATAAAATACATGAATATTTTGTCAACTTATTTTCTTTTAATTGTTATTCATTAAAAAATTCCATTGACACTGTATTATAAGTAAAAACTCACTAGCGTGCGAACTTGGAACGGCGGTAAGTCGTAGAGTACATAATACGCTCGAAAACTCCAGCGCCGACGTGAACTAGAATCATAACTACTTCTAAACTATTAAATCTTTTAATCTGAAACTTTCCAAAAAACTTTACTATTGTTTTCTCAGTATTTTTGTCGAGAGAAGTTTTTGCTTGCTCAAAATTCCCTCGATAAACGAAACGCTCGAAGTTACAAAAGTCCGATTCACGTCACGCATCAGAGAAAAATTAATAACAATTTTTAAAAAATAAATTTTTGAATTCCTATTACTCTATCAATCGAAGGACACCCGAAAGCATATTCCCTGAAAATTTCATTTAAAAAATCCAAAAACTGACGAACTGAGCACAAGCTAAATTGAAAACTGGATTAAAATCGATTATTTAAAAAAAGTCAGTTTTTTGGCTGTCATTTGAAAACTAAAAAAGCTACAACTTTTTTTCCAGAAGAAAAAAGATGCACAATAAAATTTTACATATAAATGCATCCTTCAAAAATTAAAATTCGAAAATTTTGTTGAGCTCGGGTTCGCCCGCCCGGCAGTTGAGGAGAAGCGACATATAAAAGGTGGGTAGAGTGGGGGTAAACGAACTACTCATGTACTCACGCGTTGTCCATCACTGCTATAAACATACCAGTTCATAGCTCTTGGATTCTTGTACCTCTGAGGTCTACACCCGTCATATCTCACAATCAGAGAAAAACTGATATGTTATAGTTAAATCGGTAATGATAAGGTAATCTAATAAAGATTAACCTCTTTAGTTGGTGTCCATACTTTTCCACACATCATAGTGTCGACTCCCGTCCTCAGATGATGGTTAGTCTGGGGCATCAAACAATAGATATGCTGAGAAAATCACCAAGGGTTTTCGTAATCCTTCTATAATACTTGGTGTTCAATTTTTATTGCTTCCAGGTCTCTGGAGCAGCATCCTGCTATTCAATATATTCAACTGACGTATATTGCCGCCTTAGTTGTCTCTTCAGACTTTGGGTAAATGATAAATCGGCCTTTGCGACTGATGTCTTTAACTTCTTCCTTGTAGAATCAAGGCTCTTGTATAAGTGCAAAAGCTGTTTTTTTTCACTATTAGCTATCTAATAAGAATAGCGGATGTTGATTTCGCGTGCTGGAGGTTGATTTGAATAAAATCCTAACTTGATGAGCGATATTTTCATTGTCCTCTTAGATGTTGGTTCCTCCGTTCTCTTCTGAGGACATTTCCGCTGGTTTGTCACTCAGTTTATTTCTGCTTAGTATCTTGAGATTAATCCTCTTGAGTCCGTAGTAGGATCTGCACTCGAGTCAATGAAATCAAATATTTAACTTTATTTTATTTTTGATTTCAAATATATGCTATAATCTGGAGCGATTATGACTAATTAGGGAAGGGAAATAGGAAAATTATCCAGTGGGAGGCAAAAGACAAAAGGCACAAGTAAAATAATTAACAAAATATATTTCACTTACATTCGGTAGGCAAAGCCGGCAAACAAACAATATCCCAGAAAAACGGTAAACGGCCTGCAAGGCTCAAGCACAAATTAAAGAGTATTATACTAGAGAGAGAGAGTACTCGGGACTGACTGCTCGGTCAGCTGTCTCTACGATAATTGCGCGGGGTAGCCGACCGACGACTCGCAGCACCGCTGCTCGTCGGCGTGCCCCCGCCCCCTCGCCTACACGTAGGCAAACCATGTAACAGCCATGTTACAATGCGTAATATATGAATAAAAACATAACACAAAAACACTATATTTTACACTAGGGTGGTTCAAAAATTCTTTAGTTGTTCAACGGCTATAATGAAACTACATGTTTCTTTTGAATAGACGTATATCCTCAAATGGTAAAGCGAAAACGTGTCCGGGGTACTTAGCGCACGAAAAATTACGTAGCAGTGTCGAGTTTTAATCCAAAAACGCGTCCGGGGTACCTGGTGCACGAAAAACTACTTAACGGTGTCGAGTTTTAATCCGAAAACACGCTCTAAATACCTTGTGCATAAAAAAGTACGTAGCACCGTCGAGTGGTAATCCGAAATCGTATCCGGGTATCTGGTGCACGAAAAAATACGTAGTGCTGTCGAATTTTTATCCAAAAATACGCTCTAAATACATTGTGCATAAAAAACTACGTAGCGCCGTCGAGTGGTAATCCAAAATCGCGCTGTCGAGTAATGTTCAGAAAACGCAGATAACCAAGTTGCGCCATTGACTATCGTACTCCGATAAGGTGAGAGAAAAACTATAACACAATACTTTTTAGGACAAAAGAAAAACAACTTTTTATCTCTTTTTTACCCTCGGTGTAAATGTAAAATGTTATATTTTTACTCTTATGATAAACTTGTCTGTATTTTCCTCTCATAAGAGTATATGTCTCACTTTTGCGCTCAGAGAGTTTGAGTCACTTTTTTACCCACGGCTCGCAGGAGTCTCACTTTTACTCTGACGTGCTCATATATGACATTGTCAAAAACAGACCGGTTTTCTATCGGGTTACCCTCTTTTTCTCCGGGATTCAACCAGGCAACCCGGCCGGAATCCAACCAGCGCAACGTGATGAAACTGCCCAGGATCTGACCGGGTACCTTGGCCGGATTCCGGATACAAGCAGGCCCTACTGTCGTTGCTGACTTTTGCGAGATACTGGTAGCAGGCCTGCAAGGCGAGTGGCTTCTTCAGGCAATGTCACCCAACTTTAGTGCGAGAAGTGGTAGGCAGAACTAAACGTTGATGGGCTGAGTTCCGACATCGAATGTTCTGTCGAGCCAAAGTGTCTTCTTTTAAGTTCTACTCCAGACAGCTCGTCGCAAGGCGTAGAGTACATGCAGGTTGGTGCGCTGTTCCCCAAGAGAGTATTGGCGCACCAATAAGAGCTAGTGTGCCTCTGCCTCTAACGCTTGACGGATGCTTACGTTTATGCTCCTCTTTTCACAGCTTCTACACAACTAATTAATACTAATATTTTCGTAAATTCTATTTTAACGTTAAGGGGGGGGGCGGTTCGGTATTTAAGCTTCTTTTTTTGAATTTTTAAAATTTTTTTATTTGATAGTACAACATTTCAAGAATGTTGTGTGAAAATTTCAGGTAAATCGAAGCAAAAATGACGGAAATATATGGTCAGTTGCTCCACCTCGATTTCTTATACTTGCTTGAAAGCGCTTTTTTAAGGGGGGGGGATTCCGTATTTAAGCTTTTTCTGTAAAATTTTTTCATTTGATAGTACAATATTTCAAGAATGTTGTGTAAAAATTTCAGGTCAATCGGAGAAAAAATGACGGAAATATAAGGTCAGTTGCTCCACCTCGATTTCCTATACTTGCTTGAAAGCATACTTTACAGCGTTCTCCTGAAAAGTGTCATTTTTAAAGTCGGTGGACAGCATAACTCAAAATCTAGTGGGCAGATCGTTTTGAAATTTTGCACAGTTGTTCTGCACATAATTGCCCAGGTAACGCTGGAGCCTTTTTCGTTTTTTTCAATAATTGTTGATTTTACAATAACAAATTAATCGATTTTTTTAGCGAAAATCGTGTTTTTGGCTTCCAAATGCTATCAAAAATTCAAAAATCAAAAAAAAAATCGTCCCAGCGTTACCTCAAGAAACATCTCCTTTATAAAACCCCATTTGAATTTTTTGTTTCTGATCAGTCTGTATCGAGTTATCATGTCCACCGTAAAACACCTTTTTTTCGAGGCGCCCGCGGAGATTCGCTGTTACTTGCTCAAATTTTAATATTTTTCAATATAAATTTCCATGAAGATAGTCTAAAAGTTGTACTATAAGTTGCATATTGTCAAGATAAACTAGCAGTACCTGTATCGCCAAAAAAATTTCTAAAATCATAAATTTTTTCATTGAATGGACCGAACCCCTCCCTTAAGTGTTATATTTACCCTAATAATATATCTATGAAAAGATCGTAATTTTAGTTCATGTTCTAAGTAATATACTATTTCATGCCTAGCTTCTACTTAAACAGTTAAAGGGTTATAATAATTAATAAAACATCGATTAATTATTAACTAAAACCTTCAACAGTGGCGGTTGTTTTTTTGGCAAACTTTTCCCCAATTACGATGTACTCATGTCTTTCCGCTGCCCTACATATCAATTACGTTCCCTCTAAGAAAGCGTTTCTCAACTTAACAAACAAATGAGTCTCAGAGCCGTTGAAAGTTTATCGGATCATTCTAATATTTTTTGTATGTTAAGAGACGTATTTCGATGATGCTAGGTTGAGGGAAATTATTTTGATAACTCCACGAAGGGTAAGGGGATCGGCTAGGATTTGGGGACTTCCTAACGATTATCCCTGCGACTGGACAATGCTTGGGACTTTCCAACGATTAGTCCATATTTGGGGACTTCCCGAAGATTATCTCTACGCGTTGACAATAGGGACCCAGGTAGCCGCAGGTATGCAGTGGGGGCGGAGTACTGTGAAATTTATACCCCTGGAATATCACTGTGAGATCTAGTTCTCTTCTCTCAAGTAATAAAGCATTTTGAAGCCTAACTTTCAGAGTAGGAAAATTAAATCTTCCGATTTTCCTACTTATATATCTCTCCTTCTTTAGCCTATTCGCTGCATACGCGGCGTATATATGGGCATATCCACGAAAAGTGTAATTTTTCTGTCACCGTTGTATTATGGGCAAATCTAAACTTAAAATACAAGTTAAACTGCACAAAAATTTACAAAAAAACGCCATGAAATAGAAATAAAAGCTTCCAGTCATTACAGAAACCCTTATAAAAAGATATAACATATAATCGGTGAATAAAATCCCAAAAATACCTGTGTAATATTTGTCACCACCTATAAATTGAGTGTTTAACATGCTCAGATCTTCTCTGCGCAAGGTTTCAAAATTCTAAAAAGAATCGTGCTAGTTCAGTGGAACATAGGATACTTGGTGACCAACCGTAACTCGTGCGAGACGCGTTCCAAGAGTCTGTTATACGCCTCTTGCGCAAACCTTTACTAAACATTGCTCATTCGATTAAGTTTAACACTAGTCTATGTAAGCGCCGATAATATAATAATAGTATAAGGAGTCACTGTAAGAAAACCAGAGGAAAAACCGGTAAGATAGTAAGACCGTCAGGACAAACCATGGCGCGGCTAGTAGGTATCTCCTTAAAAACCAGAGACTGACTCATGCTCCCCCCCCCCACCCACTAGTAGCGATGCTTCGCTACTCACGCCGGATGCAGGCCGAAGCATCGCTCTCCCCCATTCGACCCAGTCGCCCGAGTAGCTAAAAGAGCGAGTCTGAAACAGATCAGACGGGAGATGCACCTCGTCAAGATCTCTCCTTTTTGCCCGACCACTACACAGTGCGTCGGATTTTTGGCAAGTCTTCATTGGCTGTTTCGGCCTTTGGGAACTGCACACTGCATGTAGCTTCGCCTACTTTCTTCCCTAACACGGACTGTTTCGGTCAGTGGCTAAGGATCTTTTGTACAACTCCGTTTTTCCTCTGGGTAAGCGAGTTGTATTTGAGAATAAAACTTTTTACTTTAAATTAGAATGGTGAGTCTCTTTTAAAATCCCTAACGACTGGGGAAACACCGACTGAGAAATAGGATCCATAACAAGTCCTCTTTTCACTGAAGTTTTTCGTCACCTCGCGTCTAGCCGGTTACGTGCCCACAAACTTTTGGCCACATTAGCCAGTCATCAAGCCTACATTTTCTGATTTCGGACCAATTTTGAGAGCCTACACCTACCATTTTCATGCCAAGCTGCGATTTTTGAGAGACATCGAGAATTTTCTGGAAGGACGCCGATTCCAAATTCAAATTTCCACGCTAAGCTGCCTAACGGTTATTTACCACACCTGGAAGAATTCCGGAGTCTATTTCAACGCTTGCTTTGCTTCTAGTCTACATTCTGTATTTTCTTTTAATTCTCTGCAATATTGTAAGTATCAAACATTGTTAAATATTTTATTTCTATTTAATGCAACATAGGCGTGCTGTGGATAGTCATTTTCTTTGTGTTTGCTCTCAATCTTTGTGCAAGTTAAACTTTTTTATATCATCTTCGAGATTTTTTTGGTTTTAATATCTCCTATTTTTGAACTAACAGCATTATTTTTGCACACTTCGCTCTCTTTTTCGACTAACAAGTGTAAGGTTTGTAAGTCACTCGAATTTCTTCGAATTTATCATATTTCCGAAATCATTATGTGTATTCTTCGACTACCGCTTAACGGTTAATTATATTTTTAAATTCACTTCGTATCAATGTTTTCGAACACAGCAAATCAGTTTCAAATTTATGCTTACTGTTAGCCATCATATTTATGACAGGTAGAGACAAAGACTTTTTCAAATATTATTATACCACACTGTAATACCGCTGTGACTCTTTGACAGTTTGTGATTTATTATAGCAATCACCTTTTAGTCTGATTTATTACCTGCTATGAATTTTATTATTCCCATCAGTGCCGGCGGAATACATTTTTCCCAGGTGTGGAATTACGGAAGCAGGATGGCGGGGGGGTGATATTGTAGAAAATTTTTTGTTTATAGTACAGTCTGTTCAACAAGAGCGTGTGGTCTGTATTTTTAAAACTATTGGATATTTTTGAAAGTTTTTTTTTTAATTAAAGTACGTTCAAAGGACTAATACGCGTTTATGATACCGCTTCAGTATCGCTCGAACCGTCCGAGAGAACGCACGTGAACAAAAATGAGTTCTGTTTAGGTTAAACGTTTTGAAGCCGTCTTCTTGTGTTCCCATCCAAAGGACCAAAAATGTCCATCGCAGCGGCTGCTAAATACTTAAAAAAGTCACAGTCGTTCATTATGAAGTGGGTTGAACGGTATAAAGTCAGTGGAACTGTCGACGATCTTCCTAAAAGAGAAAAAATGCGTGCAACAACCAGAAAAGAGGACAAAGCGATCGTGCAGCTATTCAAGCGTACCCCACTCTCGGTTTGCGAGATGCCAAGGCTATACTAGCCAAAAAGGGAGTACACATTAGTATCAACACCATACGACAGTGATTGGCCGAATCGAAGATGCAGTACTGTAGAACGAGGCAAAAACCCTTACTCTCAGAAACCCATATCGAAAAACGGAAGGCATGGGCTGCTGAAAATCTCGACCGGGACTGGTCGAACGTTATTTTTTCGGACGAAGTGTCGTTCTGAGCATGGGTTCCCATTAAGTATGCCTGGTCTACGGCTGGCAGTAGATTTCTTCAGCGGTCCATTAAATACCCAGTGAAGGTCCATGTTTGGGGATGCTTCTCTGAGCGCGGTTTTGGCTGTTTGGAGCTCCTCAGCGAGAACCTCAACGCTCAGAAAATGTTGCAGATATACCAACGTGGTCTTGTAAGGTCTGCTGAAAAGATGTTTGGAGCCGATAATGCCGATTGGATCTTGCAAGAGGATAACGACCCAAAACATCGAAGCCGTCTCTGCAGCGCTTGGAAAGAAAAAAATGTCATCACGACTTTGGACTGGCCATTACAGTTCCCAGATGCAAATCTAATCGAAAACGTCTGGAGTATCTTGAAGAGGAAACTTGCCGGAAAACGTGTCTTCACCCTAAAACGGCTGTCACAAAGAATTAAAAAGTTATGGCTAGATTTACCAACGAACTATGCCGAAAAATTAGTTGAAAGTATGCCAAGAAGGTGCCAGGCCATTCTGGACAACGTTGGGGACTGGACCATTTACTAAGTGATTGCGTATTAGTACTTTGAAAGTACTTTAATTTTTTAAAAAATCGTTCAAATATCTCTATTAGTTTTAAAAATACAGACCACACGTTCTTGTTGAACAGACTGTATGATAATATCTGTGTTAATTTTATTTATACAACTACGTGGACGTTATATGTCTCTAAAATATATCTATATATGAATTATTATAAAAAAATTCTTTTTATTTGTTAATAGCAAATGTTTGTTGCCGCAGCTGATTTTTTCCAATAAAATTTATAATAATGTTGACTCCGTTCTTTTGAAATAACTCATTCGCAAGATGCGAATGCACGTGTAATAAAGCAAGGTGGTTTAACAGTTTCGCTTTCATGGATGACTGTAAATAGTTTTTTAATCTGCGCAATGCTGAGAATGATCTTTCACCAGTACATGATGATGCTGGTATGGTTAATAAGATTTTTATTCGTCTCATAAATTCTGGAAATAAATCCGTCAGATTTGGATTGCCAATTGAATAATTTAAAACGTACTTTAACGACTTAATTTTCACATTTTTAGCGCTATTTTGTCAAGAAATATCTGTCGATGAACTGATGACTGTTAAATTTGAATCTTTTCTTGTCGCAAAATCTTCGAATTTCTCTAAAAGTTTCGAAGTTTCGCACTCAAACCTATCTTTCATAGACACAATAACTTGGTCAATCAACTGGTAAAAAATTCTTTGGTAATATTCTTTTGGACTAGAATAATCATGAGCATTGTTCAGAACAGGATCGATTCTAATAGATTTTCTACGCTGGCAACGAATTTCTGGTTCAGGTAGATGAAGGGCAAATGAGCCTTCGACAGCTTTCGTCCACATCTCTTCAAAACTTGAACTTCGAACTTTTTGTAGGTGTTCTGTAACGATTCGGATTTTGTCATGTGTCACTAACTGAGCTCGCACTTTTGTAGCTCAACATTTAAAAGCTCAACTCTTTCTAAAATTGCAATTATAATAGTCATAAGGAAGTAGAACTCGAAACTGTATATGGCTTTAAAAAGCCCAGCTGCTTTAGCACACATAGATACATTCGACTCGGGGTCGACGCTTCTTTCTTCCAAAAAGTTTAGGCAGGCATTACACCGTTTTGTTGTGCATTCTTTTTACAGATTTAATGCGAAGCATACACCTTGTTGGGAAAAACGGCAGTAAACCTAGGTTATCATCGTCTGTAAGCAGTTCTTCAAATTGCGCTAATAGTTTCGGAGAATCGCGAATAATAGCCATTTACTTTATAAGGCGCGAAAGGAGGCAATTATCGGACGAGTGTAAGGTTAGGTAAGGTCAGTGTAAGTGTAAGGTCACGAGCCAAAGGCGAGTGACGCCATCACACGAGTCGATAATTGCCTGTTTCGCGACGTGTGAAGTACAAAGCTTTTCATGACTACTGTAACGAATTCGATTTTCGAAACAATAGTGCGAATTTGCACTAGTCTACTAGTACCACCAGGATGGCGGGGAATAAGCTGGCTGGGGCCCCGTAAGCTTGTTCGGGAAATACTCTCTCTCCTATCCCCTCCCCCTCTCTTTCTTATCGTAACCTATCCTATCGTATCATATCCTATTGTATTCTATCGTATCCTGCTATATCCTATTTTATCCTATCGTATCTTATTCCATCTTATCCTATGGTATCCTATTATATTGTATCCTATCCCATCGTATCCAATACTATCGTATCCTATCCTATAGTATCCTATTCTATTGTATCCTGTCCTATCGTGTCATATCTTAAAATATCCTATCCTATCCCCCCTCTCCGCCCGTAACACCCTCTCTCTCGTATTAATTATGCATATTTCCAAAAAATATTGTTTTATTAATTAATAAAAGTGTACTAAAATTATGTAAGTTTATTTTTTTTATTACAATGTACAGTCTTCGACACGTATGCCTTAAAATTTGTCAATAGATTTTTGTATGCATTTCAATGTAAAATCCTATTGACAAATGTTAAAACATATATGACGAAGACTGTACATTCATTTTTATTTTTATTGCTAATAATTTATTATTATATTTAATATATGAGAGAGAGGTGAGAGAGAGGGTGGTAGAATAGAATAGGATACGATAGGATACAATAGGATAAGATAGTATATGATAGGATACAATGGAATAGGTTATAATAGGATAGGATACGATAAGATACAATAGAATACGATAGGATATGATTATCTACGATAGGATAGAATACAATATGATAGGATACGATATGATACAATAGAATATGATAGGATGGGATACGATAGGATTCGATAGGATAAAATACGACAGGATACGATAGGATACAATAGAATACGATAGGATGTGGTTGGATACGATATTATAGGATACGATAGGATAGAATACAATATAATTGTATACGATGGGATAAGAGAGAGGGGGAGGGAGAGAGAACCTCCGGTTTATTTATTTAGGTATTTTTACTTTCTGTACTACTTTACTTTCTGTACTCAGTGTGTTCAGATCTGAAACAAGATGCCCTCGGACACAATGAAACTTATGTGTCCGTGTGAAAAAAGTAGGAGGCCGAGTGATTGCGCGCGCACCAACTTCTCCTGTTCTGAATTTGAAAATTCGAAGATGCACGATTGCCGGTCGGAAAACTTCGGCGGTGGATTCTATTTATATCTCGATTCCCGCATTAGAAAGAAATTGGAGAGATTTTGATATTTTCGATGTTTAGCGCAATTCTTAATTTCTTATATGCGTCGATTTTCAGGTTATGTTCTTTCAGGTTTATATATGTAGAAAATAGAATATTGATATTAATACTATTATACGTATACAATATTAATATTCATGTATTAATATTAAAATTCATTAATATTTATATTATAATAATAGAATATTATAAGAATATTAATCAAATCAATTAATTTAATGAAAATAATTTATTGGAAACTTAAATTTTTCGCGCGGTTCTTATTTGGCATGCACGTCAAATTTGATCTCATGTTTTTTCAGGTGCAGAATATTAATAATATTAATCCTATTAATAAATATTGTATATAATTAATTAACATAATAAATTAAAGAAGGTGGACACAAAATTCAATTTTTGAATTTCCGAGACACTTATCTGACTTTTCCCTAACTTTCAAAAAAATTTCCCTCTGACAGAAAATTATTAAAAAAAGCCAACGTGTTCATTGTTCATTTAATGAGCACTATGCTTCCATGAAGATGTAGCTGAATTAATATACAACATATATACAGGGTGAGTCATTTTAATCTATCTCCCCAAATATCTGCTAAAATACTTTATCTATGCAAAAATGGTTCGGACAAAGGTTGACCAGGACCGAGGGGGACATTTGACTGTACCATCAATTCTGAACTTGATATCAATTTGCAGGGTCAATGTAGGTAAGACTCTTTTCTTAAATGAGAACCCCTATTTTTGACTGTGAATTTGAAAAGATAGGGAAATTTCACGTCAAAACTGACTGGTGGAAAAATGTTTTTTTTTTACTTTGGAAAGGTCTAAAATTAATGTCAAATGTCACATAAACGATCAGATGTTCTTTTACTGAATTGTCTTGGCTTTTCGGGGTAAACAAACATTCAAGATGCTTCAGAAAAGTCGATGAAATGTTAAGGTGTACATCACCTTGACCATCATGACTTTCAGGTCAATTTTCAAGGTCACTTAAAGGTCAAGGTGATTTTTCATAGATTGTAACTCCTGTTTTTGACTGCGGATAAGTCTGTGGATTGGATAAGAGCGGGAAATATTGTATTAAATATTTCCGAAAATATTTAACTCTGTGCCCGGATGAATTTCTTTTGTAGACTTCAAGCTTTGGATTGTTGTCACAACATCCCTTCAAATACACCCAGGCAGTAACAATCATTTCTGATAAGATATGAAGACTGTGAAAATTTTCCGATCTTGTCCTTCAAGAAAATGATCATCTTTCGAAAATAATGAACTCTGTGCCCGGATGAATTCTTTTTTGTAAACTTCTAGCCTTAGATGTGTTTGGGGAGGGGGTATTTTGATATGAAGATATGAAGACTTTGTGAAAATTTTTCGATCTTCTCCTTCAAGAAAATGATCTTTCGAAAATATTGAACTCTGTGCCCAGATGAATTTTTTTTGTAAACTTCAAGCCTTAGATGTGTTTGAGGGGGTGTTCTGTTAACAACCTAGAGCTTAAAGTCTACAAAAAAAATTCATCCGTGCACAGAGTTCAATATTTTCGAAAAATGATCATTTTCTTGAAGGAGAAGATCGAAAAATATTCACAGACTCTTCACATCTTATCACAAATGATTTTTAATTCTTGAGTATGTTTGGTGGGGTGTTGTGACAACAATCTAATGCTTCAAGTCTACAAAAAAAATTCATATGGACACAGAGTTCAATATTTTCGAAAAATGATCATTTGCTTGAAGGAGAAGATCGAAAAATATTCAGAGTCTTCACATCTTATCAGAAATGATTGTTACTTTCCGGATGTATTTGAAGGGATGTTTTGACAACAATCTAAAGCTTGACGTCTACAAAAAAAATCCATCTGGACACAGAGTTCAATATTTTCGAAAATATTTAATACAATATTTCTCGCTCTTATCTAATCCACAGACTTATCCGCAGTTAAAAACAGGAGTTACAATCTATGAAAAATCACCTTGACCTTGAAGTAACCTTGAAAATTGACCTGAAGGTCATGATGATCAAGGTGATGTACACCTTAATATTTCATCGACTTTTCTGAAGCATCTTGAATGTTTGTTTACCCCGAAAAGCCAAGACACTTCAGAAAAAGGGCATCTGGTCGTTTCTCCGATATTTGACCTTAATTTTTTACCTTTCCAAAGTCACAAAAACCATTTTTCCACCAGTCATTTTTGACGTCAAATTTGTCGCTCTTTTCAAATCCGTAGTCAAAAATGGGGGTTCTCATTTAAGAAAAGAGTCTTACCTACATTTGACCTTGAAAATTGACATCAAGGTCAAAATTCATGGTACAGTAAAATGTCCCCCTCGGTCCCGGTCAACCTTTGTCTGAACTATTTTTTCATAGATAAAGTATTTTAGCAGATATTTGGGGAGATAGATTAAAAAGACACCCTGTATATATATTTATTTATTTATTTCAAGAAAATTTTTATTAATTTTAATTTTTAAATATTTCACATTTGATAAATATGACGTGGAATTGATTTGTATATTGTAAATTAATTCGTCTCAATACAAAGAATCTTTCTTCTCCTTAAATTACTTAAAATTTATGATAATTAGAAAAGTTATGGCAGAAAAATCAATTTTTAAATATTATAAATAACCATAACTTTTTAAATCTTTAATTAAGTGTATTAGTCATAAAGGGCAATCGATTCGCCACAAATAATCTTCATTTTCCTTACATCAGCTAAAATTTATGATAATTTGATAAGTTACAGTTGAAAAATAATTTTTTCCAAATTAAAAATAACCATAAATCTTCCTTACTTTTCAATGCATTTATCATATAGATCAATCGATTCGACTCGACACAAGGAACATGAATCCAACACTCATAAATTAATTTAAAACTTTATTATCCAGTTTGGCAGTCTATTATATAGCTATTATATTATTTTTTTATTATATAATTTTTTATGCAGATATTATTTATTATTTATTATATTCATTTTAAAATTATTTAGCAACTTGAAATTGTTTCCATTGGATGGAAATTCTTTATAGTTTCAATTATATGTTGTCTTTTAAGTGAAATAAAACAACATGTATTTTACCGATAATAATAATAAAAAAATTGTTCAAGTATTTCTTAAGAGTGTGGATAATAAAAATCCCCATTTCTTTAAATTGTTTGTTTTAACTATTGATATAAATACTTATAGAAATCAGGTAAAACAAATATAGACTTATAATATAGATAATTATCAAATATCAAATTTAATTATCAAAATAATATTAAATATGTTACTTTCTTACTCTGATAGAACTTTTCATTTGTTACAAAATATCTAATCAAAAGTTTAATTATATTAATAGTAACTTTAACTTTAGGTTTATTATTTACATTAGTTCAATTATATGAATATATTATATCATAATTAAAAAATATTCTTCGAGATTTTAATTTAATTTCTTTTATGAAACACTTGGACAATTTTTTGATAATATACGTTATTAACGGTAAAATACATCCCTTATTTCTCTTAAAAAGCGACATATAATTGAAACTAAGGAATTTCCATCCAATAGAAATTTGATTATTTATTTATGGGTGTTGGATTCATGTTCAATGATTAAACCTTTAGAAAAGGTTCTAATTGAAAAACAAAATTTCTCTTTACGAAATGCATATGATGCTTTATCGGCAATGATCGAGAAGAACTCTGCACTCCTGATTTTTGTCAATAATCTTAAAAGAACTTCCCGAGACAACGTTTTTAAAATTTCATCTATAACATCATGGTGAAGTCATTGTTTTTTTCCGCTACCGTGCAGCATTAACCACTCCTTCAGTTCTGGAATATCTTCTGCTCGTGTTTTCAGGAATTGAATGAAGTTCGAATTCTCACCAAATTCGTTCCCACGCAAAGCCAGACCTTGACGTGCAAGAATTTCTCTACTAAAAATCGTATCCAACACGATGCGAGCCTTACGCATTTCTAGCGCCTTTGCTGTCCAAATTTTTTCACATACGTTGGGTTTTTTGAGATTTAAAAGGCCAGCACTGGCAGCTATATCCAACGAGCTTTTCTCATGCCTAAAAAAGCGCACACTTGCATTTTTCTAGCAGACAAATCCGTTGTTTACAAAAGCTTTACGTGAATTTACACTTTTACTGTTATTAGGCAAAGGTATCTTTTTCTGCTTAGCTTCGCAACATATACAGCAGAAAACTTTTCCTTCTGAATTAAGAGTCAACAAACTTAAAAAAATCGTTTTTTTTGTATTTATCGTTTTTTTATATTTATCGTTCTCAGACCGTTTTATACAACGTATTTGTTCAGAACAATATTGTATTGATAACTTTTGAGCGTTTTCTTTTAATTATCATTTATTTATTGTATCAAAGTATGTTTATTTTAAAATATTGAAAAATCGACATTATTAAAATATATCATTTTTAATTACTTCAACATTTTTTTTACCTCGAATCAATTTTTGCTCAATGCATCGATACTTCAAAATGCTTGGCAACGATTGCGACAAGAAAGACTTCAGAAATTAGTGGAAAGAATGCCAAGAATTTGTAGGGCAATCATCAAATCGAAAGGCCAACATATTGATGAAAAACGGCTGGATTGATTTTCTCAATTTTTTCCAGAAAAAAACTCAAGGATATCACAAGTAAATGTTTATTACTTATTAATAAAATTTTATTCTAAACAAATACGTTGCATAAAGCGGTCTGAGAACGATAATTAAAGCGATAAATCCAAAAAAATATGATTTTTCTAAGTGAGTCCAAACTTTTGCAGGGCAGTGTATATTAATTCTAAATAATTAATAATAATTTTAAATGCAGTTTTTATTGCATCATCAAATTCTATTCGAATTTGAAAAAATTACCTGCCTCATGCCCTTGCTCCGCGGCATGGTCAGTTGCAGAGGACATTTCCATCTCTGACTATTCATTCGTCACATCACTGCCACTGGCGCAACTTTCTTTTAATGTCCGTTTTGTGAGAAATTTATCCATTGTAATACACTAATATAGGGTCTATGCTATAGATATAGCAAGGGAGATCAACAAGGTGGTGTGAGTGCCCACAGGTAAACAAGAACAAGTTTACGGCCGCTCCGTCGGCTGTCTCATACCACTCATACCAACAAAGACCACAAAGATGGTCAATGGTCTAAATTTCAAATACTTTAAACTAACTCTACTACCAGTACCAGATTACTACTGAACAATCTCTGAATATGAAAATGAGACTTGTGGAAAAAGTTCGAAAATATAGAAATATCTTTTAAATTCCTAAGTGTGGAATTTCACACCTGGGATTTTCCCAGGTGTGGAATTTTTACATTTCAATCGATTATTTTTTTTGTACAAATCTTTTTCTTCATTTTTCAAATTTAATTTTTACTTTTAAAAATATTCTTGATTACAACTTTACTGAAAAAGTCTGATTTTTATTGAAATTGTTTTCGTTATTTTCGACAATTTTTAATTTACATATAGCCAATTGTCCTCGACACTTGACAGTTTGCTCTGACTCATGCTTTCAATTTGTAACGATCTATTTTTCTCCTACTATTCGTCTCACCGGACGCTTCAGTCTACCAGGGTTAGGTATTTTAAAGACGAATAAATAGATCTCAAATATAGTTAACAAAATATAAAGAATGCTTTTATTAATCCTATAATTTACATATCTAAGTTTGAATTTGTGTGTGAGTAACGGGTGAGTGTATATGTGTGTGTAAATGTTTGTGTGTAATTGAATAATGTAATTATAAGTGTAAATGTAGTGTATAACGCGGTGACAGAAAATAAGTGTGTGTGATTGTATGTGTGTGATTTTGTAGTTTAATTAATTTGTCAAGTATTTCTTCGATGTTACGTTTTACGTGTGAACGGAGGCGGAAAGTCTTTGGAAATTTGGCTACTCTTCCTGAAAGTATAATTACGGCGTGTCAACATTTTTCGAGACAACGGAATTCGAAAATGTACTAAAACACACAAGAACGAAATGATGGATTACAATCTTATCGACTTCTTGGTCCCCACTTCTACGGACTTTATGGTACGGCGGAAAGAAAAGTGGACGAATGGGAAGATAAATTGTAAGGATCGGTTGCGTAATCTTTAATACATTTTGTGGATAGACATTTATAGATGCGCCTATTAAATGTCATCCGTCGGTTTAATTAGTCACGTACAGTTGCACCTGTTAAGAGTAAATTAATTCCTTTTTACTTTGTCTTTTACGTCTTTACGGAATGGATTAGAGTTTCGGTAGAGTAATCGGAATAGAAAAGAGACAAGGAAACAGCGGTAAATAACAATAATAGATGCACCTAGGGTCCCTAGAAAAATAGAGTCTACCGAACTTGGAAAAAAGATGGCGACTGTGAGCGTGTGTGCGTTAATCCGTATGAGCAGCTGTGGTTTTGTTTTGTTATGTTTACATTCTGACACTTGAAGTGTCAACGTCAATGATTTTGATTGGTTGGAAATTTAATGGCGGCACCAATCATTACAGACATAGGTTCGGCAGACTCTATTTTCTAGGGACACTAGATGCTCCTATCTATTGCCATTTAATCATTCAACTTTTCACAAACATAGGTGCTCCTATTGCTTATGGAAAGTCTTAGCAGAGAAAAGCATTATTTTCGGGTGTTAAATATTAACAATAGATCCGCCTATTCATTAATATTCAAACTAGATTTTTACAACCATAAATGCTCCTATGGGTTGTAGAAATCATACACCTTTTAAATAATTCGAAAGAAGAATTTTAAAGTAGAAAAGAATGCGCGAAATTACGTTTACAGATGCGCCTGTTAAATGCAATTTCATCGACTTGTAATTGGCAACGTCAGGTGCGCCTGGTCGTTGACAATTCCCCTTAGAGTAAGTGAGAAAGAGAAATGGAAAGGGCGAGAGAGAGAGAATACGTAAGAAGGAGAGAGAGAACATGTCGCAAATGACAAGGATAGGTGCTTTGCCTACCACAGTTGCGCCTGTAGGTAGGGAAAGAGGCATGAGTTATCACCAGGCGAGAGCTCACCGATCTGCTCGGTGGGTCTCGCCCAGCCAGTGTGCTCAGATCTGAAACAAGATGCCCACGCACACAATGAAACCTCTGTGTCCGTGTGAAAAAGGTAGGGGTCTAGGAACACATGATTGTAGCAGCGCACGCACCAACTTCTCCTCTTCTGAATATGAAAAGTCGAAGATGTACGATTGCCGATAGGAACACGTCGGTTGTCGCATATCGATAATCGTAGGTGACGCGGGAAAAATTTAATTCTGTACATTGTATAAAATCGCGTAAATATGTTATGTCACCTACATGTAAGTTCAAAATTAGTTATTGACGTGTCAATTAGTTTTATATCCTTACTGGTCAGTAATTAAAGAAATAAACAAAGATATAACTGTAAAAGTAGGTAATTTTGAAAAGAAATTTAGAACTATTATGTTTTATAACCCAAAGAAGATGTGGTAATTATTTACTTTGTAAAATATAAGGAAAAATCTTTATAAATATATAACATTGTTTGAAAATTAGTGAAATTGTTAAATTTTATATCATGTAAATATAATTACTATAAATTAGAATTAAAAGAAAATCTTAATTTTACTGCTGATACGAAAGAAAAAAAAAATCATAACATTTAAAGACAAAATATATTATATATACACTACCGCCGGAAATTGTCCGTACGATTGGCGCAAGCACTATTAAAAATCACTGTTGACTTTGAACTACGATAACACGGGGAAAAAAAGAGATAGAATATTAAAAAAAAAAAAAGTTGGAAAGCTTATGAAATTCCACGTGTAGTGGTGCCAACCAGATTTTTTTGACCTTCTGAAAAGAATACAGCACGTGAGAAGTTTTAAAAAAAAATTAAAGATTTTCTCAAATTTTGTACCTCGACTTCAACTTTTTGCATGACCTAGGAAAATTATTGCAAAAATTTGAAAATTATACGACATAGAGCCGAGAACTTTATCTTTAATTTAAGCCAAAGGAACTTAAAAAATCTTCATTGGTTCTCGAGACACAATTATAAATGTTCAATCGTATCTGAGTTGAGTTTTAATCGACGATCACGGTTCTCGGCCGGTCTGCTGCTCGCCTCCTATGTTCAGGCAGGACCGAATAGGCCACGCACAGAAGTGGCACTTAAGTGCAGCCCTCTTATGCCTCTTATATCATTATTCTATTCGTTAATATGGGGATAATATTGTAAATAATTGTAAATAATAACGAAAAAAACATAAATGTTATTAAAAATTTTCAATAATTTGAAATCAAAATTACTAATGAACAGAATAAAATGCATAAGAGGGCTCCACTTAAGCGCCACTTCTGTGCGTGGCCTATTCGGTCCTGCCTCAACGAAGGAGGTGAACAGCAGACCGGCCGAGAACCGTGATCGTCGATTAAAACTTAACTCAAATACGATTGAACATTTTTAATCGTATCTCGAGAATAAAATGTGACGTCACGTCACTTATTATAATAAATTATTAACATTATATTCATTTTAAGAAATAAGAATCCGTACATCCGATTATTGATCCGATACCTTGTCAGAGGGTCAAAGAATTCGAAGGTTGAACCATCAGCTCACCCCAGAAGCAATCAACACATTGAAATCATTGTCTAACCCTTCAGGTTATTTCCAAACATATCTCCAAACTTTTGTTAATAAACAAGCTTCGATCTGTTTTTCACGTAACAAGAGATTACACGTGTTCTTCGCCATTGGTCACCAGACGCTAAAAACCAAGTGCGTCACCATGGACCCTAAGGTGACCAAACCTTTTATGACCTTCGCCTCCTCAAAAAAGTCCTATAAGAAGGAAGGTATCCGCGGCTTTAGTCAGTCTTCGTCGTGGCTATCAACTCGTCAGTCGTCGTCGCGATTACCAACTAGTCAGTCTTCGTCGAGATTGTCAACCCGTCGTCCACGAGATCTTCAACTAGTAATCTTCGACTTTCAATGAGATTCTGCATTCAGAACGAATCTCTGCCCGTTGATAGTTTGACGCGACTCCGGTCCTACGTCCTAACTCTGTAGGCCCGTCAACCAATCCGTTTCAAGTTCCCGAGAATCCACGTTATTAATCCAGTGTCCAGTCAAGTATTTAATCCCAGTGTCAAATCCAAGTGATACAATGTCCCCCTATCCAAGTGTCACCATGTCCCAGTGTCACAGAATTCAAGTGTCCCCTTTTCCAAGTGTCTCAGTGTCCCCCTATCCAAGTATCCCAAGAATTTAGTCCCGAACGTGAGCCTACTAGACGGCTACCCAGCAGAGTCTTGAGTCCGCTACCAGTCTTGAAGTCCGCTACCAGTCCAATTCAACGAGCAGTTCTCCAATTCAGGCGCTACCAACGCTGTCGTTCTACAAGGTCCAGAGACATCCATTGCCGAGAATACCAAGGGCATAGCACCTGAATATTAAAAGGATACCAGCCGCAAGGCTAAAATTGTAAGTCCCCTATTTTATTTTCCTATAATACCCGATTTACACGCTCTTAACTTTATTAACCTTTTTCATGCTGCTCAAAGGATTCCTGACAAGGCTCTTTCTCCTCTTGATTGAAATGTTGTAACCTCCCCCTTTACTGTAAATGTTATTGAATAAATGTTTAAATTGTAAGCCTAAAATTCGCTCTATTCAGTTATCCTCATCCCCGGCTCTGGTAGCACGGTGTGATAATTTTATTATCCCGCTTGGCTACCGGATAGAAAACGAGGAACAAGTCTTATAATATAATATAGGTAGGTGAGTCTTTTATTTCGGACGTCACACAAAGAAGATTTTTTTAAGTTTATTTGGCTTAAATAAAAGATAATGTTTTAGGCTCTATGTCGTATAATTTTCAAATTTTTGCAAGAATTTTCCTAGGTCATGCAAAAAGTTGAAGTCTAGGTACAAAATTTGAGAAAATCTTTAATTTTTTTTTTTAATTTCTCACGTACTGTATACTTTTCAGATGGTCAAAGCAAAATCTGGTTGGCACCACTAGACGTGGAATTTCATAATCTTTCCAACTGTTTTTTTTTTAAATATTCTATCTCTTTTTTTCACCGAGTTATCGTAGTTCAAAGTCAGCAGTGACTTTTACAGTTTCCGACGGTAGTGTATATATATATATATGTTAATCATAAATATTAATAATAATAATAATTAATTAAAATAATTAATTAAATTAATTTTATTAAAACTTTTCGGCTAGAACATGAATCCAACACCCATAAATAAATAATCAAATTTCCCATCC
Organism: Synergus gifuensis; assembly: GCA_904066015.1. NCBI lineage: Eukaryota > Metazoa > Arthropoda > Insecta > Hymenoptera > Cynipidae > Synergus > Synergus gifuensis. Next base: position 153,962 of record CAJFCO010018303.1, read on the forward strand.
AGCTTGTCAGTTTATTATGTAGGTTTCTATTGGATTGAAATTCCTTAGTTTCAATTATATGTTGTTTTTTAAGAGAAATACGACGACATGTATTTTAGCGTTAATAACGTATATATTATCAAAAAATTGTCCAAGTGTTTCATAAAAGAAATTAAATTAAAATCTCGAAGAATATTTTTTAATTATAATATTATATATTCATAGAGTAGCGTGGGGCGAAATGGCCATTTTTTACTATTGAGCCCTGTAAAACTCGCAAATGAAAAAATTAATAAATAACTCAGGTACCATTGCAAACTTCACGTTTTTCGCTAAAATTTTTATGTGAAAACTATTCGTCTATAATGATTAGTATTAGAATTCTAGCCTTTGGAAAAAAAAATTCGAAATGGCTGTTTCACTCCACCAGGTGGGGCGAAAAAGCCATTTTATTTTAATACTGAAAATCGAGGAAAAGCCATTTTTTAAATATGAAATTCAAATGTTTATTACAAAAAAATCGTATTTTAACATTAAATCGTCAACCACTCAGTATCAGAATAATATTGTAGAATTTTCGCGACATTTCGTTTAAAACGGCTAATGCGACTTGGCCCTGCCTTTGGTTCGTCAAATTTTGCCAGTCTACCTCTCTTAGTAGCTGTTTTTTTGGATGTTTTAAAAAGAAGTTTTGTAGAAAATGTAATATATTTGGCTAAATGTATTATGAGAAATTTATATATTATAATTATTTATTTCAAAAGAAAATCTTTTCAATTTTTATATATAATAATTTAAAAATCCAATAACAGTTTTTTATTAAAATATAAATTTATATGTATATAATATTATAAATAATTTATTAATTCATTTAACGACTTTTAATACTTATATTAAATATAAATAATTCTTTTATTTATTTAGGATTTAGCAAAATATATTACATTTTCTATAAAAACTCTTTAAACGTTTTGTTTTTCTCGTTTCTGCTTGTAGACTCCCACCATTTTGCTAAAAAAAGAATTTAAAAACTAAGATAAGGTGGTTTTGTCACCCCACCGTATAGTTAGCTTTTTCGCCCCATAACCTATTTTCGGAGATATTGCTAAAACATTCTGAATTAAGTGGATTACGAGGAAAATGAACCCATATTTCTCGTTCAGAACACTATTTTGATTCAGAAAATACTCGCCAGAAATTTTTTTCATCAAAATTTGAAGCGGTAAAAGGAAATAAAACTTGAAAAATTATTTTGAGAAAAGGTGGGGTTTTATAAACGAGCGTTCACAGGATCTGTGAAATTGGCTGATATATTCATTCATATTACCATTTGTGCGCCCTCTAGTGGCGATCTCAAAAAGTACATTACGAAATTCCTGATCATCATTGTTATCAAATCATAATCAATTAGCTTTTTCGCCCCGTGGCTTTTTCGCCCCACTCTACTCTATAATTGAATTAACGTAAATAATAAACCTAAAGTTAAAGTTACTATTAATCTAATTAAACTTTTGATTAGATATTTTGTAAAAAAATGAAAAGTTCTATCAGAGTAAGAAAGTAACATATTTAATATTATTTTGATAATTAAATTTGATATTTGATAATTATCTATATTATAAATCTATAATTGTGTTATCTGATGTCTATAAGTATTTATATCAATAGTTAAAACCAACAATTTAAAGAAATGTGAATTTTCAATATCCACACTCTTAAGAAATACTTGAACAATTTTTTATTATTATTATCGGTAAAATACATGTCGTTTTATTTCACTTAAGGGGGGTGGGGGGTTCGGTCCATTCGATGAAAAAAATGCATGATTTTAGGAATTTTTTTGGCGATACAGGTACTGCTAGTTTATTTTGACAATATGTAACTTATAGTACAACTTTTAGACTATATGCCTGGAAATTTATATTGAAAAATATTAAAAATTGAGCGAGTACCAGCGAATCTCCGGAGGCGCCTCGAAAAAAAGATGTTTTGCGGTGGACATGATAACTCGAGACAAAATCATCAGAAAAAAAAAATTCAAATTGGGTTTTATAAAGGAGATGTTTCTGAGGTAACGCTGGGACGATTTTTTTTTGTTTTTTGAATTTTTGGTAGCATTTGGAACCCAAAAACACGATTTTCGCTAAAAAAAATCGATTAATTTGTTATTGTAAAATCAAACATTATTTTAAAAAACGAAAAAGGCTCCAGCGTTACCTGGGGAATTATGTGAAAAACAACTGTGCAAAATTTCTAAACGATCGGCCCACTAGATTTTGAGTTATGCTGTCCACCGACTTTAAAAATGACACTTTTCAGGAGAACGCTTTAAAGTATGCTTTCAAGCAAGTATACGAAATCGAGGTGGAGCAACTGACCATATATTTCCGTCATTTTTTCTCCGATTGACCTGAAATTTTTACACAACATTCTTGAAATGTTTTACTATCAAATAAAAAAATTAAAAAATTCGAAAAAAAAGCATAAATACGGAACCCCCCCCCCTAAAAAAGCGCTTTCAAGCAAGTATACGAAATCGAGATGGAGCAACTGACCATATATTTCCGTCATTTTTGATCCGATTGACCTGAAATTTTTACACAACATTCTTGAAATATTGTACTATCAAATGAAAAAATTCGAAAGAAAAAGCTTAAATATGGAATCCCCCCCTTAAAAAAGCCCTTTCAAGCAAGTATAAGAAATCGAGGTGGAGCAACTGACCATATATTTCCGTCATTTTTGATCCGATTGACCTGAAATTTTCACACAACATTCTTGAAATGTTGTACTATCAAATAAAAAAATAAAAAAAATTCAAAAAAAAGCTTAAATACCGAACCTCCCCCCTTAAAAGACAACATATAATTGAAACTATAAAGAATTTCCATCCAAAGGAAACAATTTCAAGTTGCTAATAATTTTAAAATGAATATAATAAATAATAAATAATATCTGCATAAAAAATAATATAATATAAAAATAATATAATAGCTATATAATAGACTGCCAAACTGGATGATAAATTTGTAAATTAATTTATGCGTGTTGGATTCATGTTCTTTGTTTCGAGTCGAATCGATTGACCTATATGGTAAATGCATTTAATTGAAAAATAAGGAAGATTTATGGTTATTTTTAATTTTGAAAAAATTATTTTTCAACTGTAACTTATCAAATTATCATAAATTTTAGCTGATGTAAGGTAAATGAAGATTGTTTGTGGCGAATCGATTGTCCTTTATGACTAATACACTTAATTAAAGATTTTAAAAGTTACGGTTATTTATAATATTTAAAACTTGATTTTTCAACCATAACTTTTCTGTTATCGTAAATTTTAGGTAATTTAAGGAGAAGAAAGATTCTTTGTATTGAGACGAATCAATACGTCAATGGCTTCTAGTGGCTTTTGATTACTAGGATCTGCAAAGTTTACTTTGTCAATTATTTGAAAGAATAATTCGGGATTAAGAAGACCCTCTTTCAAATAGTAGCGAAGAATTACTACAAAAAATTGTACTGAGTACGGCTGCAGTTCCTGAACTAATGTTTCGCGACTTTGAAATTTCGCATTGTATGCGTTAAATTTGTGCAAAGTGAATTTCAAGAAAAGAAAATACGCGAATGTCAAAGGATTCTGCATCTTTTGTAATAATTCTTTAGCCTTTTCTACCTTCTCAGACATTCTCATCAGAGAAGGTATTAGATTTGTGTAAAATTTGACCCC
>CAJFCO010018303.1:158070-173895 GCA_904066015.1 Synergus gifuensis
AAATATAAAAATATAAATTATGTAATTTAATTAAATTTAAAAAAAAACATATATCTTTAAGCGTCCTGTAAAGCGCAAGTTTCATTAAAGGCACAAGCGCGCGAAGCGCGCAACACGGAGCGCGAAGCGCGCGATAAGAATGTGCCCGCGATGCGGGCAGATTTTTTTTTATCCAAAAAGGTCATAAAGAAAAATTGTTTGACTTTTTGATTGCTACGAACACACGTCGTTAGAATTTTCAGATTAAAAAAAAGTGGTTTAAAAAATTTTTCAAAATGCTCCAACTTTTTGAATTTTTATCCAAAATGGCTGGCCAACGAACTTGACCTTCATTTTAGGACAATAAAAGAGTATACCAAAGCACAATCCAATCGGTCAATTGTTTCGAAAGTTATCGTGCTCACAATCTAAAAATCTACAGACAGACACACAGACAGACACACATTCGTAAAAACATGTTTTTCGGGTTCAGGGGGTCCCAAAACGTGGACATTTGACAAAAACTGGGGGGGTCAAATTTTACACAAATCTAATACCTTCTCTGATGAGAATGTAAAAAACTATAATTGATATAATTTTTGGACAATTTTTAATCAGCGATAGAGTAATATTATTATATTGTATACTATACATATTGTATCTATATTGTAATTGAGGGTCCGGATGAAATAACGTCCAATAAATTTGGTGCGCCTGGTAGTGTTGAACTGTTGGCCCCTGGATCAACTGATACTTCCACTGCCTTGGGGCCAACGCTATTAAGCGAAATAAATTTATAGGACGTTATTGCATCCAGGCCCTGAATTTTGATATCTAGTATCTATGATTTAATATAACTAAATACAATTTTTATAATATTGTGTGATGTAATTTTTTATATTTAATAATATTTAGAGAATAAATATTTCTTTTGGTTTAACATTTCCCGCTTTAAGTGATATTGTCCTTTTTGTCGCTAGGGGAGATACTGTCGATTCAAATTCAAATTTCAAACCTATCAAAACTAGTACAATAAGTAAACAAATTTAATTGTTACCAAGCATTGATCGAAAGATATGAGTGTGTAATGGAATTATCCACATAATTTGCATTTTTATAATAAAAGAATACTTGTATGTATTTCTTCAAGTGAATGGTACTTTTTGTATAAAACTACAAGAGGGATATTCATTCATTTGTAAGTATTGTTTGTTTTATTTATATCTGTTTCTTTTATAAAGAATTATTTATTTTTCACAAAATGTTTAATGTATTTGTTGTTCGATACGAATTTGAAATTAATTTTCAATTAATGTTATATTCAATTAATTATATTGTTGAATCTTAAATTTTATTAATGTTAAACAAAAAGAATATTTCCTAAACTCAAATTTGCTTTCCTTCTGTTGATATTGATTGTTGAGAATTAATTATACAGAAAAAATTATATCAAAATTAATTTTTTTATCTTTATTTTAAATATTTTATTTTGTCTTTATTATTTTATTTAAGTGGAATGGCAGAATCAGGCACAGAAAATTTACGTAAAGTTTTGAGCTTAAATGAAGAATTTTTACTGCGAAAAAGAGAAAAACAAGCATTAAAACGTCAAGCAGAAGCTCAAAAGAAAGCTGAACGCAATAGAAGAAGAAATTTTAATCGAAATGACGTAACAAAAAATGAAATCGTACAAAGTGCAACACTTTTGAGAAGCTCGAATAAGTTGGATCATGATCAAGAGTGAGTCTCACCGTTTTATTAATTCATAAATAATGATTAATATTGAATTTTCATCAATACTCGAAGTTGAAATTTAAAAATATCCGAATTTAATTTTAAATGACCTATTTACGTGTAGTTCAAGTTTTCAGATAAACCTCTCATTGGTAGATTTTTAATAGAAATATTTTATACAGGACAAACACAGGTGAATTACTTGACCATGTCTTAAGTACTGTGGAAAATAATATTCCATTACAAAAAGGAATAGACTTTACTGATCCAAAATTACAGAACAAGGATAAAAACAATGAGAGAAAAAGATTCAAACAAAGTCGTCAAACTGGTAATATTAAAACAATTCATGAAATGACTTTGAAGGAAAAACAACGCTATAGAAAAATATGGAGACTTCAAAAAAGAAGAAATCGAGCAATGTTCAAAACTGAAGTCTCACTCGGCACTGTAAAAACCTGCAAACACAGAAAAAAGAAATCAAAAAACGAGAAAATTATTCATGATTTGAAAATGTGATTAAATAAGACAGTAAAAAAAAGCTAATAAATGGAAACGTAGATTCTTCAGAATGCAAGAAAATATAGATACTCTTTGATCATTTAAGAAAATAGAAAAAGGTAGATGATACGGTGCGCAAGGGGCCAAAAGAAATAGAAAAAACGTCTTCACAGAAACCATTGTTTTAAAGGGAAATAAAATTATAAATGAGAACTAAATCTATAATTGGAGAAAGAGCAATTCGTCAACCAAGAAATTCTTATTTTCAAGGTTACAGTAGATATTTAGGCACCATCCATAAACCACGTGGACAATTCTTCACAACTTTTTGACCCCCCTCTCCCTCCTGTGGACAGCCGTGGAATTTTGACAAAAACCCCCTCCCTCCTACTCGGTCCACGTCAAATTTTGATATTTTGTGAAAATATAGGTATTATTTGTGTAGAACGATGTACAAGCACAATATGTATAATAAATTTGAATATATCTCGAGTGTATCATTTCAGTATATTTGTATTACTCATTTCAGTATATTTTTCGCAGACTTATCGTATTTAACTTGTGTCCACGTGGATTCTAGCTCGACTTGCCCCGGCCCCTCTCGTGGACGAGAGTGGAAATTTGCCATACCCCCCTCCGCCCTAAACTGTTCATGCTTTTCTAGAACGAGATGATATTACACTGAAAACTCGTTTAAGTTGACGCCCGTTTAAGTTGATGTTCGTTTAAGTTGACGGGATGCCGCTCGTTTAAGTTGACACGTATCTCCCCACCAAGTTCTCTGCGCGCCGCCCATCTTATTCTTAGTCTTTTCGGCCCCGCGTATGTGAGTTTGTAAGCGGATTTTTAAATATTTCCTGACATTATTGTGATCACGATAATTATTCGTATATTATTCAAATCCTCCTGCCAAGCCGGCTTTCTTTTTTTAATTCAGTTTTTATTCAAAATTGCGAAATTTTGAAATTCAAAATTTCGCTGACGAAAGATAAGGGTGACAGAATGATAAAGGTGTACATAATGATGTGTTACGATGGGAACGGGGAAACATGTGTATCGGTCGGTGTGTCAGCCAATTGCAACAGACCAACGAAGGGGCCCCTCTCGTGGTGAGTTTGGTGAGAAACATAGTGGGAGACACCACCGCGTCAACCTAACTGAAATGTTTACATTTCGAAGGTGTCAACTTAAACGAGGTTTCAGTGTACCATCACCTCTCAAAAGGTTTCTTGTTGAACCTATGTCAGTTTTGTACACAAAGTATGTAAATGAGGGTAATCCAAAGATTGGTCGGTCTTACTTTTTTTGACTGAAACTATTTTGGATTGTGAAAAAACGAATAACAGAGAGAGATACGTGAATGTGTAAACAACATGCTAACATGGAATTAATTCTAGAAACACTTGCGACATTTAAAATTATTGAACAAAATTACTCTAGCTTCTTCTGCAATATAATGTGCTGTGATTTTAAACATAAGAATTGTATGTATCGAAAATGCTCAGTTTGTCGACTTAAAACTCTCACTATTGTTAAAGAAGCAAGAAAAATTCCTGTAAAATGTTTCGAATGGGTTACACAAAAGGTAGATCGTCCGGGTGCAAAGGGTAGAATATTTCACGTAAACGTCACAAATAAAATTTTAAATAGATTATTTCTGGGTGAATTAGTTATCAATCTAAGTAGAAAAACTTGAGCATTTTTACGTCATGCTTTCAATATACATCATCAAACAAATTTTATCATTACTTTAAAAGAGCAATTGACTCTCGACGACATATTTATAAGAAAATATTTTTCGGAAAACTTTGTATTGAAATACCCAAATCAGATTCAAGGCGCTCATTTTGACACTTCACAAGTAAAAATTACCTTGCATACTGAAGCCTACGTGTATTATGATCGCAATGAAAAAAGAAATAAGACAAACATTTTGTACTGTCTCAGAGTGTCTGCGACACGATACTCATTCCGTTTGGGCTCATCTTCAACCCGTTTTTGAAGAGATAAAGAGTTTAGTACCTTCAGTTGTCAACTGACGTACAAAGCGATGAACCAACAACTCAGTATAGAAATAAAACAAATTTTTTTCTGTCTACGCATTACTGTGATCAACTGAATTTTAAGTCTGCAACATGGAATTTCGCAGAGCCAGGTCACGGAAAATCGGTAGCAGATGGTGTTGGTGCGACGGAAAAAAATCTAGTGCAGAAGAATTTGTAAACACAGTTTGTTCTCAGCCCATTAAAACAAAAGTCTTCCAAATTTTTGAGGAAGACGTGAAAAAAATTGAGGAACTTACTACCGGTTTCAATTTAAAACCTATGCCTAACAAGATGCAAACGCGACAATTATTTTGGTATCAGAAAAAGCCAACCACACTTCGACCACGCTTTTTATCATGTATGAAATGTTTAAAAAAAGCTACATGTATTCATTTCTCTTTAAGACCATCTACGTATTTCACTGTATTTGAACACAAAACTAAGATTAGGCAGATTAGACAAAACAAACATACTAAATTAGCTTTCACTTTTCTGTAATATTTCGCTATACTTTGTAAAAATAATAAATAGGATAGTATATTTTTTTGTTAACTGTTGAATTTTCGTTCTCTTATATTCCAAATGGTCAGGATATACATTTGAGTTTAGGAAAAATAACCGACCTCGATTTAAAATAAAAGGTAGATCATGATGATTAAAAATTTAGGAATAAAATTGCGAATTTTTTAAGAAAAGTCCGAATTATTTCGTTGCAGATAATCTTTATATTTTTTGAATCAAGAATATAGTAATGTACACACTACTGAAAAGTAACCTGAACATTTAAGAAGGAAAAACAATCCTATTTCACCTTCCATTTCAAAAATATTATTAATTCAATTAAATTGATAGACTTATTTGTTTCAATATTTTGTGCAAACTGCGCGCATGCGCAAAGTTATTCACCACCCTAAAAAATGAGTTAATTATATGTATGTATAATGTGAGAAAAAAGTTTGAAAAGTGTACCTTAAGGAGGTATCCTTATATAAATCGATCGAAAAATCGATTTTTTTTTATTGCATAAATCTAAAGTATAACATTTTAAGAATACCCTGTAAAACTTTTAGAATGAAATTCGAAACGTTGTGACATTGCAGATTTTGCAAGTCACAAAATCTTATTAACTTTAATTTCAATGAAAACTTCTGTGCTCTTACCAAGGGTCAAAATTCGGCACTCCTAATTGTTCTATTTATGTTTTATTTTATTATTTCACTATTTTATTTTATATTTTCTATTCTCCTATCTTTTAAGAACTAATCTGTTAATTTTTGAAGAAGTTAGAACTATTTCTTTATTTTTAAGTTTCAATTGTAATTCCATTTGAGAAATTAGAACTATTTTTATTTTTTTTATATTTTTTTTGTACAATTTCCGAGCACTGAGGCCTTAAGTCGAAATCTAGAGGATTCCCATCGACGTACGCAGCTTATTGGGTCCAACACCAACACCTACATCTTCAAATCATCGCATATGGTTCCAAAATAAATTATATTTTATCTCTCGATCATCCCTCTTAACATCCAAGACAGCACCCTGTCAATATTGGATAGAAGGATTGATTTTGGTATTCCGAGGTCCTAGGCGCACCCCTGGCAAGGATTGACCGTGGCGGTTATCAAGAAATCCTATGAAAGGATAGGTAACCTCGCCTACTATTATCTCGTACTTCTTTTCTGTTTTTGAACAGGTTTCTCTTGGCTTTTTATGCCCTTTTCTCTCTCTGTTTTATTTATCTGCATCTCGAGCATCGATGGAGTAAGGATCCCTCATTCTCCACCTTATCTACAGAGTATAGCCAGCCCTGAGATTAATATCGATGGTCGATTCTCGTATCTCACTCTCTCTCACACGAAGGAGTTCGGAATCTTCTTATCTCTCAACGGCGGCTAAGGAGAACCAGCGCGAAGAAGGAAGAAGGACGAAGGGATGGACAAATAGGAAGCGGACCTCATTAGCTATCCTTCTCTAGACCATGAGCTTATATGGAAATTAGGCCTACGCGCATCAGCCCTTCTCTTTAATTTGTAAATCATCAAGTTCCCCTCAAATTGACGAGCGAACTTGAGAAATTATATTCGATCTCTTTTGAATTGTGAACCCAGCGTAGCAGCACGCAAAGTTTTCTTAAAAAAGTTCAAAAGTTTTCTTGTGATTGATCTATTGTTTTCTATTGAGTGATTGTCACCGAATTGTCTTTTTTTCCGTCATCTGAAATTTGTATTGAGGTAGGAGTTGGTTTTTTTTAATGATCCAGCCAAGATCTTTAATTATTCAATTTCATTATATCTTTAGTATAATGTTATTGATTTCATTCCTTTAAAGAGAGACTCCTTGGCTGAATCATCTAATTACTTGATTACTCTGGTCTGATATTATTGCGATATTAATTTTTTTTGATTTATTCGTTATTTATGATGTATTTGTAAATATTTTTTCTCTGGAGTGCCGAATACCATAAGATGTTTCCAATCGAATTTCTATTCATTTTTAAATTATTATTTATGTTTCATTTATATAGTCCCAATTGAGAATTCCCTTTATAATTATGTTTTAAAGTCCCTTTTATTGTATTATTTGAGACCCTCCCTTTTTAATTGATTATACTGATTTATTGTAAATTAATTATGTTTTAAAGACATTTTTATTGTATTATTTGAGACCCTCCTTTAATTTTTTTGTGTATTTAAATGGAAAATTCCCCTTTATTATAAAAATTTGAGACACTCTTCTATTATTAAAATCTTCTATTATTGTAATCGTTGAGAATCCCCTTACAATTATGTTTTAGAAACTTACTTATTGTTAAATTCTTTTATACATATTTTATTATTTATTATAGAAACTGCCTTTCATTGTTAATTTGATTATTAATATAATTTCTTGGTATGTTTCTTTATTATAAGAAACCTTATTTTATATTATATTTATTATATGCCCGGTTTGAATTTATTTATATTGTTATTGTTTTCTATTGAAATTACCCTTTTCTTATGAAATTCTTTTATTATCTTGTTTTTAAAATATTTTAATTAATAAACTCTGTTAATTATCGTTCTATTTTTACTCGAGCTTTTTGATTTGACGAACCACCCCTCTCTACCATGAATTTTTATGACTGAGCTAATCTATTTTTGGTTTTATCTTATTTTTTTTTTAATTTTATTTAATTAATTTGACTAAGACTTGCGAAATCATCTTATCTTTACCTCATTACCTTTATCTTTATCTCTTTTATCTCGATGTATTTGTAAAGTTGTAGTTAAATTAATTAGTTTTGTCCCAAGAAAGGACTGGCGCCCAATAATTTGTTTAAAATTTCTTAAGAATTTATTTGAAAATTATCTTAGATCTATAGCTGTATAAGTATCTTTGAGTTTATTTTTTTAAATTTATCTTCAGAACTGCTCATTTTGATTAGTTATGGTTTTTCTTATTTTGGGGCCTTTTGTGCGTTATTTCAGAGACCGTTGATTAACAAATTTAATTAAAAAGTAACGTCACAACGTTTTAGCTTCTGGAGCTATTTTCGAAAAAAGTCTTAAGAGCCTCAATCCAATATTCCGTCAACTTCAATGGCGTTTTTCTCGAAAAGATATTTTTCAGATTTTCCGAATTTGCGGACACGATTACTCAGTAAGTTTCCAACCTAAAAAAAATAAAAAAAAAAATTTAAAGGAAAATAAATTCTCTAATCGATGAACCTCGCGAATCTTGTTTTAAAAATTTATTTATCCACTTATTTGCAAAAATAAAAAAAAAATTTCTTCGAAAATGTGTTGAAATGTCCGCCATTTTGTTAAAAATTGTTATTATATTTGAAAATGAGGTTCATCGACGAGGTATTAGTGTTATAAAGCTAAAAAAATTTGGGTCCCATTTTTCAGACAAACCTAGCAAGCCTGAGACTGAGTTGATCCATGAATCAATTTCGATTGATTATATATCCTTTGTCTGGCATTGTAGGCTCAAATTATACAGTTGTTATTCAATCTAATCTAGAGCTATTTCGTTATCATTAAAACTTTTGTTGTTTGCAGCATCTGTAGATTCGATTTCAATTGAATTTGAATTTACAGATGGAAATTGAATCTTTATTCTGATGGAGTCCTGTTGATAATTCTGAGAGGGTCAGGTGAAGTCGTGGTTCATACATAATGATAGTAGTATTCCTTGTCGGCATTAGTCCTTGGAGAGTTACTTGCGTTGTTCTCAGACTGCAACCTGGAGCAATTTGGATTAGTCCAAGTCCCTCTAACGAAATCTCTTGATTAGACCTAGAAAGACAGACCAAGTTGGTGGTGATCTTGCCTTATATTGAATATATGCAGCCGTTGAGTGTAGGTATTGCTTTTCAGTAAGATTGTGGTTTATAGGAGACTATGATATTACACAATTTGAACGATGATAATGTTGGCATCAACAAGAGCTGCGATTCACAAGTCGGGAAGCTTGCTGTGTCGTATATTGGGAAAGTACCGTGGCAAATGATGTATGCGGGTGCATTGTGCAAGGTCTGTGCTAGTTATGAGCAGGTGGGTCCTCCCTGATTCTTCCATGGAGATGTAGGAAAATTCAGAACGTATAAATGCTTTTCCGGTTCCGTTTCCTAGAATAGATTGTTGAACTAGGATGGAATTCATCTGATACAAGATAAAATCTATTTTTTCTATAAGTGGGAAATCCAACAAAACCTGTAGCTTTTCTTCTTTATAAATTACGATAGTAACAGCGAATTGAGCAAGCTCCTCTACTCTCATTTGAGATCCGGAAACTGGTATCGTAAAAGAGGCGTGGTCTTGAATGTCTAAATATCTAGAAGTCGATTTGCTGATCAAAGACATACATGAATACCTGCTTCAATTGCGTGGAGCGTCTGAATTAGTAAATCTTTATGTTTGAACTCGTCGAGAGCAGAGGCCATTTCATTTAATCGGTCGATGCTCATAGCGAGCCTTTGTCTTAAGATTGCTTGTTCTGTCTACTATTATACTTTTCTATAGATTGATGAATGTTTTCCAGTTGAGATTAGGTGAGACAAATTAGCTTGAGCCTTATTGAAGTCGTTGATTTCTGTTTCCACAGTTTGATCATCCTCATCGGTAAGAAGTCCAGCAATGGTCCGATAATTCCTCCTAGTAAACCCAATATCGGCGTAGTTCTTCGTCTTCTCATTTTTTTTGGCAACTTGTAGTGTAGTTTCTTGTTGGTAACTCGCTTCAGGTCCAGTATTTCTCTCAGTATCATTATCGGTGCGCTCTATAGCTGCTAATTTTAAATCCAGATGATAATTGCTCACCACTTGTTGGCTAGATGCTTCTAACGTTCGACCACAATAGCGGTCACAAACGATATTTTTGTTTAAATAGTAAAGTGGAGATATGAGAAAAAAAGGGTTCAATATTTTAGAAAGAGTGGGTAATACATTCAGATGTCACAATCCCTTTTTTTTTGCAAAATAACTAAATCACTGCACTGGCGGGTAGATACACACATTCGGAATTTTTTTTTTTTAATTACATTATTCCTTTTTGAACTTTAAATTATGTGCGAAAAATAGAAAATAATTATTTTGAGAAGATGCTTCGGATGCGAGATAATAACCTCTCATCTTGTCCTCTTGTTGACAGCTGAAGCTGCGTACGACGCGCACGCGCTTGACACAGCGACATATGCATTGGTGGCGGGAATTTCAACTTCAATCACAAAAATAACAAAAATACAATTGCAATAATTATTTTAAACTTTTACCACAAAAAATTAATTATTTCTTTAATTTTATTTTTCATTTATTTGGAAAACAGAATAAAATAAATTGTATTATATTTCTAATATTTATTATTTTATCCAATTTTAAATTCCCACCACCAATACGTGCATGTCGCCGTATTCATGCGCTTACGCGTCGAACGAAGCTTTCGTTGTCAACACGAGGACAACGAGATGTTATAATCTCGAATCCGAAGCATCTAGTTAAAATAATTGTTTTCTATTTTTCGCACATAATTTAGAATTCAAGGGAATAATATTATAATTAAATTATATTAAAAAAACTTCCGAATATGTGTATCTATAGGGTGGTTCAAAAGGTTCCAAAAAAATTTTTTTTTCGAGAGTCTCGATCCCCCAAATTTGATTCGAAATCCAAAAAAAGGAAGGTCATATTTTTTTCTTTCTTTAAATTTTTATTTTAACACGTGCCGGTTTTGACTTGAAGTTTCCCATGTAAATTGCATGGGGAAAAATCACTTTTTGGAGTTTTTGGAATAATTTTTCAGGGTTTCGAAAAATGTTACGGGAGATTATAGAGACTTATTGAGGACTATCCAACAAAGAATTTCATGTACCACACATATGGGTTTGACACCCTTAATACACCCCCACCGTGCCTTGAAAACTACCCTTAAAACCAAAAATGTCAGTTTTTCATAAAACCGGCCTTATGTGAGCTTTATTCTCGTTTTTTTAAAATAAAAATTATTTCTATTAGTCTAGTGGAATATTTATCGACATTGGTTAATTAATTTTTAATTATTTAAACAAATTTCATTTGTTTAAATAATTTTTTTTTCAAAAATACGTTCGTCTTTATAAAAATTACTACTATTGGTCTAATGGAATATTGATTAACAATGTTTAATTAATTTTCAATTATTTAAACAAATTGAATTTGTTTAAATAATTTTTTTCCGAAAATTCTTTTTTCTTATTAAATATTATTACCATTGATATAATTGAATATTTATTAACATTGAAAAATTAGTTTTTATTTGTTTAAATAAATTCCATTTGTTTAAAAATGCTTTTTCCAAAAATTCGAGGAATTCTAAATTTTTATCGTTACATAACACAAATTTATTTTCAAATATTTTCCAAATGTGTTTCTCTGTGTTTGCAAACGAGGAGGACAGTTAAAAAATTATACAAAGATTGAAAGATTTCTGCTAATTTTATTATGAGCCCCCATGTATACTCGAAAGTGTGGAAAATGTCTCTTAGGAGAAATATTTTTCGAAATATACCTTTCGAGTATACCTGGGGAGAAGGTTAGCAAAATCCTTTCCATCATGTATTTCGAAAAATATTTCTCCTAAGAGAAATTTTCCACACTTTCGAGTATACCTGGGGGCTCACAATAAAATCAGCAGAAATCTTTCAACTTCTGTATAATTTTATAACTGTCCTCCTCGTTTGCAAATGGAGAGAAACAAAATTGGAAAATATTTGAAAATAAATTTGTGTTACGTAACGATGAAAATTTAGGAGACCTCGAATTTTTGGAAAAAACCATTCAATTATCAATGATAATAATATTTAATAAGAAAAAAAGAATTTTCGGAAAAAAATTATTTAAACAAATTGAATTTGTTTAAATAATTGAAAATTAATTAAAAATTCTTAATCACTATACCATTAGACCAATAGTAGTAATTTTTATAAAGACAAACGTATTTTTGAGAAAAAAATTATTTAAACAAATGGAATTTGTTTAAATAATTAAAAAGTAATTAACCATTGTCGATAAATATTCCACTAGACTAATAGAAATAATTTTTATAAAAAAAAACGAGAATAAATATTACATAAGGCCGGTTTTATGAAAAATTGACATTTTTGGTTTTAAGGGTAGTTTTCAAGGCATCGTGGGGGTTTGTAAGGGGTGTCAAACCCATATGTATGGGTTTGACACCCATACATATGGGTGTATGACATGAAATTCTTTGTTGGATTGTCCTCAACAAGGCTCTATAATCTCCCGTAACTTTTTTCGAAACCCTGAAAAATTATTCCAAAAACTCCAAAAAGTGATTTTTCCCCATGCAATTTACATGGGAAACTTCAAGTCAAAACCGGCACGTGTTAAAATCAAAATTTAAAAAAAAAAAAAAATATCACCTTTCTTTTTTCGGATTTCGAATCAAATTGGGGGGATCGAGACTCTCTAGCATCAAAAAAATTTTTACCATGCATTTTTGAACTACCCTAGTGTATCTACCCACCAGTGCAGTGGTTCACCTTTTTTGCGAGCAAAAAAGGATTTTGTCATTTGTAGCTATTGCCGACTCTCTCCAAAATATTGTCTACACCCTTCTTTTTTCTTATATGCCCACTCTCCTATTTAAATAAAACTATGGCTTTTAGCTCAAAAAGCGACACTAAGCTCCCCTCCTGCTATCGAGAAACTGATTTCGATTATAGGACCCATCAAAAAATGCATTTTTACAACTTTGCCATGAAATCTACGACATGAGGTGGATGATTTTATTTATTCTACATGAAAATTTGCTTCTTCAAAACGCTCTAATGCCCTTAAAGTTATATAGTGTCTATGTAAAGACATTACAATTCCTCTTGAAGCTAAAAGCCCGAAAGCGTCACATAATGCGACGACCCCTTGCTTAGGTTAGAGTTTTTGGCACTGAATAACTGCAAGTTTATAATTTCAGATTGTCTGATTCAGTTGGTCCAGTATGTCCACAAAATCTCCCTGACATTTTGAATGAACAAGAAGCTCTAGAACGGATGCCAAAGGGAAGATTGGAGTATTTAAAGAGATTAATTCCACAACTAAAAAATCAAAGTGAAGATTGCCTTTATTTAAACATCTATTCACCAGCGATGGGTAAGTTAGTTTAAGTGAGTAAATTAACATTTTTGTGATGCCATGCTTCAAATTTTAAGGACCATAAATACTCTATCAATTTTTAAGGTTTCGTATCTTTCTTCAGAAATCCTTGTAGTGTCGACTTGTTGTCCGTTTCCTGTCCTTCGACCTGTTTTGACAAGTAAATGACTTATTATACAAAAGTGGAATAAGACCAAAAATTTACACAGAACCCAAATTCGACATAGACCCCAAAATTCACGCATGGCGCAAAATTCACATAGGAACCAATATGGGCCCAAAAATGACATGGGGCCTATAATGAAAATAGATACTAAGACAGGAATAGGAATCAATAAGGACACAGTACTCAAATTTGACACAATAGCCAAAACATAAGATTGCTACAGTTCGAATAAATTCAGAGCTTAAACAAAATGCTTGTACTTTTTATAATTTGGAAAACAAGATTCAAGATTTCGAAAAGTTGTATGTTCCCGCGCTTGAAACACTTGTTCGAAATTACGTGATTATTTCCCGCTAAACCGGTGACAGTCCCGATGACAGAGATTTAATGGTGCATTTATACCTCTGTCCGCCCGACTACAACTTTAATCTTTTATTATTTTATGAATACTCTACATTTTTGTTTCTCTTTTACTTTAATTTTTCACTTCCTATCCAATTGTTTTTGACATTAACTTTTCTCTATTTGACAAGGAATGAGCACCGCACTGCCACACAAAATCACTTCTTCTTGTCGTCAAAGACTTAAATCATCACCACCACGAAACCATTATTCAAAAGAGGATTTTTAGGGTTCTTTTTTTTCGGACGCCAACTTGTAAGTAGTGGAATAGCTACTTACATACTCGTGAAGGACGGAATTATGGGAATGTGGTTTCACGAAATGACGGATGGAGTCAATGACTGCACAATTATTATACTAAAAAGAGTAATTTTATTGCATGTTCAGGAAAATATAAAGTCTATCTTTTAGGTCAGAATACCGTGACAATAACAGATCGGAGAGATGCTGGTAAAGAGCGTCCAAATGCTGAAGGCGGCAACGAAAAGAAAAGATGGCAGATCAAAACGCAGCGAGCACTTTTGACACAGCTAGGTAAACGGGCAGTGAGTGAGAAACTGAGCGAGACAGACGCTCCACTCAGTAATGTGACCACCAGGGTCGTACATATTACTACAGGGCTGGGGTTCGATTGTAACTCTGTTACAGCTCCTAATTTTAATTATTAAAAACGCTTTACTGAGTTTTGTGTAAGACAGAGTTCGATTGCAAAGACGAGTATAAAAGTGTTTTAGTGAAGTGCCACTGGATAGTGGGTAACATTTTGACAAAAAAAAATTCTAATTTTCAAGAATTTAAAGATAGAGAGCAAGATGACTTGGTGGAATACTTGAATGAATTTCATGACGTAAGTTCGTTAAAAATCTTTTGCTTTTTATATTACCATGTTGCGCGGTATTTTCTTGTAATAATGGTTTTAATTTTTCTTCAGGAAATTTTATAATAAAAAGTGTGCAAAAGCACCCGCGTACCGCCACCCTATTGTAAATTCCGACGTCGTTTACTACGTCGGAAATCACATCGTTTTTGACGTAGTAAACTACATAGTAAACTACATAGTAAACTAAATAGGATACAACATAGGATACGACGTAGGATACGACGTGGTTTACAACATCGTAAACTGAGATAGTACAATACGTAACAGTATATGTTAGTATATGACATCGATTACTACTTGGTTTTCGACGTCGTTACGACGTAGTTTACGACATCGTTTACAAAACTTTAAAAATTGTTTCTAAATTATTATAACTAATAATGCATACTGATTTTAAGAAATTAGAGATACTGTTTAGAGTTTACAATAAAATAAAATGATATATTTCTTAAATTATATTTTATTATATTTTAAAAGTTTACAACACAACTTATATTAATCTCATCATAAACCGAAATCATTCTGTCAATAATAAGTAGCTACTCAGTGGGCATAAAAGATGAACAAATGCTACTCTCTAAATCTGAATTAGTAAGAAGTTACTAATGAAATAGTGCCGAATCGTTTACTAATACACTTTATTAAGCATTTTTACTATCAATTAGTTGAAAACTACGAATTCACAATAAAATAGTACTAATTCATTTAGTAAGGCCTCACTAATTGATTTAGTTACCGTTACTAAATGAATTAGTACTTTTTTTACTATGAATTAGTAGTTTTTAACTAATTGATTGTAAAAATACTTACAAAAGTGTGTTAGTAAACTAATCGGCACTATTTCATTAGTAACTTCTTACTAATTTAGATTTAGAGAGTAAGAATTCACTTTTATTTTTTCTCCTTACAGATTATAATGTCCGCTTTTTCGTATGCATCTTTTCTGCCAGCAATTAATCAAAACAGTAATTAACCAGTTTTAGATAAGAATATGTACCTCATTCCGGGAAAATCGATAAATTATTGTGTAAGGTATACACTAGTTTTTAAGAGTTTTTCCTCGATATGTTAAACCTGCATAAAAAAATTATACTTTGTATCGCACCTCTTGTTTATAACACAGCTTATACTTCAAGCCATTTTTAAACTTAAAGCTAATCTATAAAACTATTTTTTTGTCTTAAAACGAGACCTCTCTGTCTCAAAACAAGACTGATTTTCCCAATTCAACTCTCTAAATCACTATTAGTAAAAAGTTACTAATGAAATAGTGTCGAATCGTTTACTAATACACTTTATTAAGCATTTTTACTATCAATTAGGTAAAAACTACTGATTCACAATAAAATAGTACTAATTCATTTATTAAGGCCCACTAATTGATTTAGTTACCGTTACTAAATGAATTAGTATTTTTTTACTATGATTTAGTAGTTTTTAATTAATTGATAGTAAAAATACTTACTAAAGTGTATTAATAAACTAATCG
>CAJFCO010018303.1:183895-207316 GCA_904066015.1 Synergus gifuensis
TATATATATATACTATTTTTATTCTTAAAAAATGTTGATGCATTCATTCATTGGTTTCACCTATTCGAAAAATTGCCGCCCTAACTTATTCAATATGGCGGTGAGTGGAGTGTGATCCTGATTGGTTGCATTTTTTTTACTTGCACGTGGCGAGACCTTGTGTAGTTAGATCATGGCCCTCACCGTACTACGGTTCACCTCAGAACAGGGTATAAAAAATTGGCTTGATTCATTCTTGGCCGCCAAGCCAGCGCAGTTCTTTTGGGATGGAATCCACAAATTGCAAGAAAGATGCGAAAAAGTCATAGCTTCAGATGGGCAATACTTTGAATATTATATATATACAATATATATAATATTATATACAATATATATGAATATACAATACAATACTATTGTACATGTTTTTCTTAAATAAACGTTCAAATTTTGAAAAAAAAATCCGCACGAATTAAGTTCAAATGAATAAAGAGAATGTTTTGAAGACGATTAGGAGAGTGTGATGAAAGACAATGAAGATGTAATGAATACGGCCGAGAATTTCGGAGATATCGAAAAATTTGGGAGAGGTGATTCTATCCAAGAGACAGTAATTGACGGCTCTGAGGTAACATAATTTTTGTGAAAGATTGATTGAGACTTATAGAATTTTATTTTTTATATATACCTAATAAGGGATTACTCTTAGAGGTTAATAGAATATACTCTTAAGTTTTTCAATGGCTTAACATTTTTCAATATCCTGGGAAGTCCTTTGGGAAATGATTGAAAATTTCTGCTACTGAGAAATATCAGTGAATTTCTTTTATGACTGGTAATATATTTTTTAATTTTTTGACTCATTTACTGGGTTTCCTGATCAACAGTGTTTCATTTTAAAAACATTAAAAATTAAATATAGTATAATTCGAAACCTTAAGAATAAAACAAACTAAAAATAGAAATCGAATAAATATTTTTCATACTGTGAATCTTTAAAATGTAATCACTTTAATTAATAGGCCTTGAAATATAAGCTTTCTTAAATTGATATAAAACTTAAAAAGACTTAAAGTCAATATTTTGAAATTTCGGCTTTCATATAAAATGTTTAAAAAGTTATATTTAAAATTGCTTACATTTTTCTACGATAAAAAAAAAATAATTTCTGTAATTTCATTCTCTGTAATTTATTGCTTTTTTCCAGTTACAAAAAATTAACATTCCAGAGGACACCTTACTTAAATATTAAAATTATTTTCGTAAATGTTTTAAGATCTTGAAATAATAAAAATGACAGATTTTTAAGAAATGTCCAAGTGTTTTTTTAGATTTACTTACAAACTAAAAGAAAAACTACATTTAAATTCCAGATTTTCAAGGCTAGATAATATCATTTTAAATGGAAGATATTTAATTAAAATTCAACTATTTAGAATAAAAATATTTGAAACATTTGTAAGACAGAAATATATTTTTAATTTAATTTAATTTTTAGGATGAAAGTAATTTTAATTAATTTAATGTTTATATGTTTTGCATATGTTTGCATATTGCGGGAGCAGCGGAGAAGGAAATGTTCATGCTGCAGTGCATGCATTGATGGATGAAATTGATTTCATTGAAAAAGAGATGAAACCTTTTGTGGAGGTAATTTCAATAATACTTGAGTTATATGTTTCACCTTTGACTTTAAATTTAACGTTCATTTGGCATCATAATTTTGCAAGAAATCAACTTTTAGGGATCAATTAAAAAAATTAATAAATTATTACAAAACGTATTTCAATATCAGATAAAATTGACTCCATTATCTTAAATATATTTATTTGAATTGCAAGACTTTAACAGAGAAATTTTTATAAATCGTTGTTATAGTGAAAATTTTCAATTACAGGCAGAAACTGAAGAATTGGATGATTTTTTCATGGATGTCAACAACGATGACGATTATTACAAGGATACTATTGACGACAACGACCGCCCGTCAATAAATAAAGAAGAAGACAATGCAGAACATTTATCGCCAAAAGATTTTACTTCTATCGAAGATGCGATAAGCAGCGAAGTTTTTCAGAGACCCATTAATATGTCTGTGAGCAAAAAAGTAGGGGAGATAATTTTAATTATATTGAAATTTGTCCTCGTGCATTCGCTTTCATTAACTGCAATTACCGATTTATTTAATATGATCAATTGTTTTTTTCCGGAACCTTTCTTACCAAATTCTAGGTATTTAATAGACAAATTATTTTATCCTAAGAATTTTACTAAATTGTACGGATCATATTCAAAGTGTGGCGCATAGATAGGTAGATTTCAACGGAATGATAGATTTAAAAAATGTAAGATTTGCGGAGCGAAAATTGATATTAAGGATAGCGCATACAAAGATTTGTTTGTTATAATGGACGTTGCGTCTCCAATTTTTAAATTAATAGAAACAAATAGCGATTACTATGATTATGTCGTTAATCATAGAATATATGAAAATGGTATATTTCGCGACGTTTATAACGGAAAGAATTATCACGAATTTTTAAGTAAATTAAGTGAATCTGACAGACATCATTACGCTATAACGATCTTTAACACTAATGGATCGCCACTTTTTAAAAGTTCATCTTACACCATTTGGCCTATCTTTTTAATGCTAAATGAGCTACCATATCAGATTAGAAGCAAGGAATTGATTTTGGCCGGCCTTTGGTTTGGGAAAGACAAACCTGATATGAAAATATTCCTTGAGCCATTTGTTGAACAAATGAACAAGCTTTCAAGCAAGGGTATTAAGTGCATCGTAAACGGAATGAAAAAGTGTATTAAAGTTTTCAATTTAATTTGCTGTGTAGATTCTGTTGCCCGCGCACCTGTTCAAGGATTCACACAATTCAATGGCTCATTTGGTTGCAGTCAGTGTCTTCACTCCGAAAAATGGGTTCGGAATAATCCTAAAAATCCGCATTCAGGTAACATCAGATATCCCTTGTTGAATGAAGTTCCGAAAGAAAGAACCACTGAAGATACTATGCAGCACGTGATGGAGGCTGCTAATTCTTCAAAGCCGATTTTTGGAGTAAAAGGTTCATCACAATTAATAAATTTATTACACTACGATTTTATTTCTGGTTGTGTGGCCGACCCCATGCACTGTTCCGGAATTGCGAAGCAAATGGCAACAATGTGGTTTGGCAATAAGAAGAAAACTGGATTGATCCCTAGATCATTCATTTCAGAAATTGATGCAAGTATGACAAATATTAAAGCACCTCATCAGATTGTCAGACTAATAAGATCATTTTCTAAAAAAGAATTTTGGAAAGCTTGTGATTGGGAAAAATTGGACGTTCTTCTACAGCATGCTTATTCTTAAAAATATATTGCCAACCCATCTTTTAATACACTGGGCTCTTTTTGTAGAGGCTTTCTACACTGCTGGTCACGTATATTTACTCCCCTTGGAGCAAAATTGGTTAAACTTTGAAGTTTTATATCTTTGGTGCAAATCAACTTACAGAGTTGGCCGAAGGCTCATTTAAAAGCTCTTTTCGTGAGCTTTCAAATGGTGTACCAAGCGAATACAATCAAATGGTTTTGCTATTTTTTTAAAATGATAATTCAAGACTGAAGATTCTAAAAATTTTTGTCCATTTTTCATCCCTCGCCCAATCTCTAAATAAATTCGCACAAAAATTTCGAATATGGAATTTTGTAGCTCTTTCCAAGCCCTATTTGAATCACTCAT
Source organism: Synergus gifuensis (assembly GCA_904066015.1). NCBI lineage: Eukaryota > Metazoa > Arthropoda > Insecta > Hymenoptera > Cynipidae > Synergus > Synergus gifuensis. The sequence goes on from CAJFCO010018303.1 coordinate 187,620, forward strand.
TAAAAAATTATTTTCATCAAATATGATGCCGGTAACAGCTGTTTTAGCAAAAATTTGCACTTTTTTTCAACTTTTAATATCTCCGTATATTAAAATGATAGAAAAAAATTTCTAGGAAATAAAATGTTCCATTTTTTACCTAGAATACTGTTAAATTTTATTTAATAAATTTTTTCGAAAAAATTTTTTTCAACTTCTTTGGCCCTACAGTTGATGCGCTAAAAACATAAAAAATATTTTCTGTGTCATAAAAATGTTCCTTTTTACTCGTAGAATAATTTGCGTAAAAAAAATTACAATTTGTGAGAAAAATTTTTTTGCCTGTAGGGCCAAAAAAGCTGAAAATTTTTTTTCGAAAAAAAATCTTAAACAAAATTTCACAGTATTCTAGGTAAAAAATGAAACATTTTCTTTCCTACAAATTTTTTTCTATAATTTGAATATACGGAGATATTAAAAGTTGAAAAAATGTGTCAATTTTTGCGAAAACAGCCGTTACCGGCGTCATATTTGATAAAAATAATTTTTTAATGAGTGATTCAAATAGGGCTTGGAAAGAGCTACAAAACGACATATTTGGAATTTTTTTGCGAATTTTTTTAGAGATTGGGCGAAGGATCAAAAATGAACAAAAATTTTTAGAATCTTCAGTCTTGAATTATCATTTTTAAAAAATAACAAAACCATTCGATTGTATTCGTTTGCTACACCATTTGAAAGCTCACGAAAGGAGCTTTCAAACGAGCACTCGGCCATCTCTGTAAGTTAATTTTCACCAAAGATATAAAATTTCGAAGTTTAACCAATTTTGCTCCAAGGGGGGTAAAAGTACGTGACCGGCAGTGTACATCTTAATAAAAGGAGAAATTACAATACAGGAATTAGATCATGCTGATAAATTACTACATGAATTCGTTGGTCGTTTGCAAATGTTATATTCTGAGGTATCCATGACTTTCAATATGCATTTGCTTTTACATTTAGCGAAGTGTTTTAGATTGGAGACCATTATGGTGTCATAGTGCTTATTGCTTTTATACAGCAATGCTTTTATGCAGCTTATGCTTTATACAATACAATTGGAACAACGATGACGAAGAAAACTCTTCAAACCACCGGTGTCAGATATTTTGGTTCTGAATGTAGGGTAAATATTCTATGGTTAAATAAACTGAATCTTCCTCAAGGAACTGTTTCTTATAAGAAAATTATAAAAAATACTTGTTTGTATGTCTTCGGAAAAAAGAAATAAACGTTCTAATAACTCCTATGCACAACTAAGGAACGCTTTCTATGTAAAAATATATAACTTTTTAGTACATTCAGGTATTCAAACAGAATATACAATTGTTCAAAAGTTAATTACAACGAATGCTTATAATAATATATGCGGTATGCTTCAGAGAATTGTAAAAGTAGACAATGAACAATCAGCTGTATTAACAAACGATATTGAAAAAGTCTGTGTACATATGACATTTAACGATATTGAATATATCTGCACTGTTCCCAATTTGCATTATTATTAACCCTATTGAAAATTCTTTAACAAGATACAAATTGGGCACTGCACACAAATATTGAATATATCTGCGTTGTTCTCTTGAATTATTCGCTAGCTACTTATTATTGACAGAATGATTTCGGTTTATGATGAGATAAATATAAGTTGTGCTGTAAACTTTTAAAATATAATAAAATATAATTTAAGAAATATATCATTTTATTTTATTGTAAACTCTAAACAGTATCTTTATATATTAATTTCTTTAAATCAGTATGCATTATTAGTTATAATAATTAAGAAACAATTTTTAAAATTTTGTAAACGACGTCGTAAACTACATCGTAACGACGTCGCAAACCACGTAGTAAACGATATCATATACTACGTATTGTACTATCTCAATTTACGATGTTGTAAACCACGTCGTATCCTACGTCGTATCCTACGTTGTATCATATGTAGTTTACTAAGTAGTTTACTATGTAGTTTACTTCGTCAAAAGCGACGTGATTTCCGACGTAGTAAACGACGTCGGAATTTTCAATAGGGCATGTCTGGTAAAGAAAATCCGCAGCTTGCATCCAAGAAGTAAAGTTGTGTGAGTAAAGAAATAAACGAAGGAAGGGAAGCATCTGAAATGGTTATGTCTGATGTGGGCTCGAAGAACCATTGTGTTGATATTGATGATGATCACAATAAGAAAAAAATGCTATAAAGCTATTAGAATTGATTAACGATCAACCTTGCTTTTGGAATTTGAAAATTCCTGTGGCAGAAATAAGTATCTACTTAGTATCTGCAGCATGGAATTATGTGGTTTCACACTGAGACGTAAAATCATAGATAAGTGTTCTTCTGTATTGAATATACGTGAGGCTGTAGTAGTCTGTAGTGATGAGGCCATGTGAGGTGAAGAACTTATATAATATCACGAATGTTAGTGAGTGTTTGTGAGGACATACGCAATTTGGTGCATATAAGTTTGAATTTCTTTGATAAGAAATCCCTTTTTTAAAAATTATCACAAGATTTCGAAAATATCAAGATATTTTTAAGTGATTTTAATAATTTCAAGGGATGTTAAGTGATTTCAAAAAATTGAAAAGTTATATAATGAATTTCAAAATGTTTCAAAAATTTCATTACCTAAATTTTTTCACTGACATTAAACATTTAAAGAACAACAGCTTAAAGGGAATTAAAGATATTTAAAATAATTTCAAAAGAATGTAAGGGATTACAATATTTCTAATAGATTCAGCCCGATTTTAAGAGACGCTAAATGATTTTGAATAATTTCTAAGGATTGTAAAGGACTTCTTATCCTCGCTTACCAACATTTATCGCTGTACTATAGTTTTGTTTTAATTAAGTTAGTTTTACATGAAGAAGAGATCTAATTTACTTTAGGTTCTATCGACCTTAAGGGACACATTCTCTTCAGGGCACTCGCGTTTCGCGCTCTGATCTTTTTAAAAATATTTTTCACGATTAAGGGCATGTGATACTTTACCATAAGAGCAAATTAGTTATACCAATTATACATTCATAATAATAAATATTTTTAGTAAATAAGAGTCAATAAACCTTCGCCTCATATAGACGAAAGTTTATTGACTCTTATTAGCTAAAAATATTTATTATTATAAATGTATAATTAGTATAACTAATTTGCTCTTATGTAAAGTATCACATGCCCTTAAAACGAAAACTACTCATGATCCTATCAAAAAATGGTCAAGGGATAATTTTTCTCTGCATCTCGCGTTATTTGACTCAAAACTTTAATTTTCGATTTTTCAAGAAAAATTTAAAAAGTTGTTATGGCAGTCTTATATGGCGTTCAAAAGGCAACATTTTCACCTACAGACTTTTTTTCATATCGTTTGTGATTTGGCTTCAATTTTTTATTTTCGCTCGGATTTGTTAGTTTTTTTTTAATTTTCAAAATGTTATAAGTCTGAAAATTTTTGTTTTATCGAAAAAAGTCAAAAAGATATTTTGTTCGATTTTTACATTTTCATCAGAGAGAATGTATTAGATTTGTGTAAAATTTGATCCCCCCAGTTTTTGTCAAATGTCCACGTTTTGATACCCTCTGAACCCCAAAAACATATTTTTACGAATGTGTCTGTCTGGGTCTGTAGATTTTTAGTTTGTGGGCACGATAACTTTCGAAAGAATTGACCGATTGAATTCGCCTATACTCTTTTAGTGTCCCAAAATGAAGGTCTAGTTCGTTGACCAGTCATTTTGGATAACAATTCAAAAAGTTGGAGCATTTTTAAAAATTTTGAAACCACTTTTTTCTAATTTTAAAAATTCTATGCGCAGATGTTCTTTAAACTCAAAGAGTCGCACAATATTTTCTAATGTATTTTTTCGATATTTAAAAAAAATTGAAAGACTTATAACATTTTGAAACTTAAAAAAAATGAAAGAAAACTTAAATTAGAAGCCAAACAACGCACGATACGATTAGCATAACAACAGTATAGGATTAGCATAAAAACTTTTTGAATTTCCTTAAAAAATCGAAAATTCAAATGTTTAGCCAAATAACGCGAGATGCAGAGAAAATAATAAGAAACATAATTATTGGTCTTCAAAAGATCTACAAGTTCTCCTTCGACCATTTTTCAATAAGATGAGTCGTTTTCGTTTTAATCGTGGTTTCTAAATTTCTTTATAATTATTTTTGATTGTATAAATAATTTGATAAAAAATAATATGACAATATGTTTGTATTCCTAATTATTTTTTACATTCTTATGAAACAATTACATGTAATCAAAAAATTTGTATCAAATAACGAGCGCGAAGCGCGAGTGCCCTGATGAGAATGTGTTCCTTTGGGTCAATAGAACCTTCAGGGGTTAGTACCAAAGTTTTCACCTTTTTTTTAAGCATTTTTTTCAAATTAAAATTTATATTAGAGATTATAACTTTTCACAAATGAATATAGATATAAAACACTATTACAAAAAAAAAATTTTTTTTTTATGATAAATTTGGCTGGTATATGGCTGTCGGAAGTTACCCATTTTAAAAACTGGTCGCCATGATATCTCAAGTTTGGAGGCTCGAAAACACAAAAATCAACGAGATTTATAAAGATTAGACTTGTCGCTATAGCATGAACCAAAATAGTTGAAAGCCGAAAAAAAATAAATACAAAATAGCCGACTTGAAAATTTTTCACCTTTTTTTTAACTGTAAATTGTTTAAAATAAGGGTTAAATATTAATCAATAATTATGGTTTTGGTTCATGCCATGAAGACATATGTGCAGAATAACATATTCAAATTTCAGCCCGATCGGTCTAATAGTTTTTTCTGAATCATGGCGACCAGGTTGAAAAACGTTTTTTCGAGAAAAACGCGTTTAAAGTTTTTGTTCTAAAATACAGGGTGATCCATTTTAATCTATAAGTATCTTGTAAAATACTCTATTTACGAAAAAATGGTTTAGACAAAAGTTGACCAGGATCGAGAGGGCCATTTAACTGTACCATCAATTGTGACTTTGAGTTCAATTTTCAAGGTCATTGCTTCAAACGCTCGCCAAATACACGTTCGGCGCGTTCGAGATGCTTACGTTGTTTTGCGTTTTTCGACCTGTTCTCGATATTTATGACCAAAGTAACGATTAACCCAACAATTCTACATATTTTTTTTATAAGAATTTGCACTTTTTAGAAAATCGATTTTTCAAAAATTTTCTTTAGTACTAACCCCTTAAGTACCATAAATTAGTTTTCGCTTGCATTTCAGGTTATAGAAATAAAAACATATAGGCACAAGCGTCTCAAATGTGCCCGCGAAGTGGGCAGATTTTTTAGTACTACGAATGTCCGTACATAGAATTTGTAAATTAAAAAAAAATGATTTCAAAAATTTTCAAAATGCTCCAGTTTCTAATTTATATCCGAAATAGCTTGCTAACGAACTTGACTTTCATTTTTGGACATTGGAAAAGTATACCAAAGGGCAAACCAATTGGTCAATTCTTTCGAAAGTTATCGTGTTAACAAATTAAAATCAACATAGCACATATGTACTTTTTCGGATTCATGGGGTCACAAAACGTGGACATTTGAGAAAAAATGGTAGCGTCAAATTTTACACAAATCTAATACGTTCTCTGATGAGAATGTAAAAGTGAAAATTAAAATTTAAAGCAATACTACGCACGAAATGAAAAAAAAAGTGAAGAGAAGGAAAAAGTTGATTTTTAAAAACCCTATAAGATTCTCATAACTGTGACGTTACTTTTTAACTAAATTTAATTAATTAAAGGTTTCTGAAATAACGCATAAAAGGCCCCAAAATAAGAAAAACCATAACTAATTAAAATGAGCTGTTTTAAAGATAAATTTAAAAAGAGACTCAAAGATATTTATACAACCAGTGGCACGATTATGTAACTTTTCACGTTCACTCTCACGTTCACTTTCACGCTCACTTTTTGGTTTTCCACTTTTTGATTTTCACTCTTTCCAAATACACGTGAATGTCAATTTTGACGTTTTAAACGTCATCAACGAATTGTAAGAGGTTCACGTATTTATTTCTTATTCGCTATTTTCATGAAAAAATTGTGGATCATCCACGAAGAGTTTATATATAAAAGGAGTTGCACAATTTTAATTAATTTTATTTTAGTGATTTTAGTGATTTTAGTGAATTTAAATTAATAACGATTGTATAAATGTCATCACCTACATACATGTGCTAAATATGGATGAATACTTCTTAATTTTACAATTACAACGCGAGAATGAAGAATCAAAAAGGGCATTCAAAAGGGCTTGTAGGCATATAAGGGATACCCATAATGCTGTCGATACACCAGAAATAGAGTTTCGAAAAATTTAGAGGTAGGCTATTAAAGGACGGTAAGTTTAACATGTCTCCTTTCCATGTATTACATAATTTTAAATACACATTTCTTCTATTTTTTAATCTTAGATTATCACGGTTTGCAGCTCGTGATTTAATAAATCAGTTGACGCCATTTATGCCAGTGAAGGAGAGGACAACTGGGATTCCTTCCAGTATGCAGGCCAGTATAATAATACGAGTATACATAAGATATCTTTTAATCATTAATTAATGGGTTGTTATATATAGAATTTTAATGTCAATTTCTACATGTTGCATGAAGAATATTTTTAATATAGAAATTATATTATGTACATTATATTATATAGATATTAACATCACTTAATTTTACGGCTTCTGGCTCATACCAACGAAAAGTAGGAAGTTCTTTTCTGACGTGTATGAGTCAGCCGTCGGTAAGCATTGAGTTACGTAACACAATTAATGCTGTGCACGAGATTATGGATCATTGGATTAAATTTCCAATGACACTGGCACAAATGGAGGATGCAAAAGAAAGGTATCAAAATAAATAAAGGTATTTTACAGATTTAAATATTTAAATGAATAGGTTTTGGACAACTTGAAGTACATTCCCATGGAGCGCAAAAATATAGAGACGTTATTAGAACATTAAAACGTTCTAAGGCAATCTTTTAAATTGATTATCTAAAAAAAGAATTTATTAGGATGTTCTAATTGGGTTCTTAAATATTGTGTCAAATAGGATCTTAAAGATACATAACCTTTCATTACGCAGTTTTTGGGTAAAATTTCGCTTTCTTGGATTAATCGGAGTGGCTGATGGGACTTTGATTTCCATTGTGCCTCCAAATCAAGAAATTGAAGAAGTTTACTACTCTCGGAAAGGTTATCACACATTAAATGTATTAATAGTATGTGCATAAGTTCATGTATACTTATTAATAATTATTATGACCTTTTCAACTTAAAAATATTATTATAATTTTAATTAGGTGTCAGATGCTTATAATAAAATTATAGCTGTTAGTGCAAGGTATGGTGGCAGATCTCACGACTCTCGCGTTTACACTAACTCAATGTTTGCCGCCTTTATGGAAGGACAATATGCATGCGGGTTACGAGATACTTGGATGATGGGTTACGTATTTAAAGAATAAGAAAAATAGTTAAAGAAATCTCTGGAAAATCATTTACAATATACACCCAAAGTTTTGATCGTTCAAATGAACGAAAGATTTCTTCCCAATTCTATTTTATCAAGAAATAATGATATTCCAACAAAAAATAGCAATAGGCATTATATGTTTGTTTCATATAGAATTAATATCAATTTAAATGAATCAATGTTTTAAAACTTAAACCACATTTTACACTTCGTTCATATTATTTTAATGCATTATTTTAATATCTCATTAACATAATTTATTTTCACCTAAAATGCCTTTAAAAATATTTTAAAGAATTCTTCTCCTGTTTAGGAGATGCGGGATATGCCCTAAATCCTACTTTCATCACCCCTGTTCAAAATGCACAAATTGGTTCACCAGCTGCAAGATTTAATAGACGATTTAAAGTCACTAGATCTATAGTAGAGAGAACCATAGGAATTTTGAAAAGTAGATGGAGGTGTTTGCGAAAGGAAAGGGGAATGCACTATCATCTTGTGACTGCTGGTATTTCAATATTAGATTATGTGTAGATGGTTCAATTTTTTACATTCTCATCAGAGAATGTAAAAAATGATTTATTAATGTATTAGGTTTATGTAAAATTCCACCCTCCCTTTTTTGTCAATTGTCCACATTTTGTGTGTGTGTGTGTGTGTGTTTGAAGATTTTTAGTTTGGGAGCACTAAAATAAAGATCAAAGTAGTATAGCTATGACAGTTCGGGAACACTAGTTCCAGCCGCCGCCACCATAAGGGGCCACCGTCGCCTCCGTCGGTAATTTACTACAGTCGGTAAGGTAGATCTCTACCGGTAATTTACCGGCTGTAGTTCAAACTGCCACCGTTGGTAATTTAATGCCGCCAGTAAGGCAGATCACTGACTAAATCGGCGGGAAATTTAAAATTGAATTGTACTAAAACATTTATTTGAAAAAATATAACTTAAGTATAAATTATTGTTACCAGCCTTAGATGGCACCACCATCAAATAAAAAATTTGACTCAAAAAATATTTATTTATCGGTACTAAAGCGCTCTCTAATAATTCAAATCCATGCTAATTTACACATTCGTTTTCGAATATACAGTCGATAAATGTGATCTCTGCTATACGGCAAGGGTGTGATGGCGAAGTGCATATACATGTCACGGTGACTCATCATGGGTTTCCCCGCTGGGGCATAGTGGGGACTTGCGTTTAAAATGCGTGCTATATTCAGAGGCGCGCATTTCAATTTCTTTAAAATCTTTATTCGTCCAGAAACTTCAAGAACTTTCTAGAACATTCTAGAAACTTTATTCTATTAGCTGTTTCAAAAAACTTAACCTAACATTACAAACTATTACTTAAATTCATTACAAGATCCCTGCAGTCAATATTGGTTCATGTCCGTGCTAAATTATAATCTATTAATATTGTGAGCAGATGGCGTTAAATTGAACTTATACTAAATTGGATAGGTGTTAAGCAAATGTAAATTTGTATATTAAGTTTAATTTCTAGTTTATTAAAAAACTTAACCTAAAATACAAAAGGTAACTCTTAACTTAATGTTATTTTACAAGTTAGAATATGAATTTATAAAACAGTTGTAAAAGTCTTTCAAAGTAGTGTTACTCATAACAGATTCGGAACTTTCAACACTTTTTATAACACTGCTCAAGTCGGTATCTGGAGTATCTGTGCTTTTAGTTGTATCATCATCATTATCAGCTTTATATTCACTGGAATGTTGGATGGTTGGCTGATCCTGAGGCGTCAAGTACCAATTCTTCAGAACCAATGCATTGCGAACAGCACACTGATAATTCCAACACTGAGGATGATTATTGCAGGATATGGAGACTGTGTTGCACAATTTTCTTAGCGATGGGCAGTCCAAATCTTCAAGATTCCACACATTGTCAAGATACTGCTCCATCCATTTTTTCTTTTCCAGCTCCTTGACATAGACTGCACGGGCGTTGCATAGCTTTTCTCGAATTATGAGTCGTACTTCTTCATAGGGAATTTCACCTGATGACCACTCGAGACCATGGTAATTTCTGCTAAGCCACAGATTCTCACTCTTGTATTTAGCGGGTAGTAAGTTCCAGTAGTTGGGTGGTTCAAACAGGTATACCGTAGGTTGAGCGTCTTCCTGAAGAGGAACTATGGCCAACTCCTTGAAGACAAACTGGTTGATGGGCTTTTTGAAGCCTTGCACGTCCACGATGAACTCCATCTAGACGAAAACTGAACTTTGAGGTTTAAATCGTCTGTTTATATATCTTCTTCCCTCACCACTACCTCAAGTTACTCCCACCTTATATCAACTTTTTCACTCCACAACTTATGGGTCGATACTGTACAATACGGTCATGTATGATGAGACAGTAGGCTGCAGTTTTAGCGGGAAAATTGTTTACAGATTCAAATTCCACACGAACGTCTACTGAGGCTTGTTTGAGAAACTCATTTTGTTTGGAGCAATCGATGACGATTAGAAGAGCGTGTTGTTTGAATTCACTTTTCATCAAGATGGGTTCAGACTCTTTACCATAGTAAGCTGTCTGGAAGTTTGCATACATCTCATACAATATGGCAAACTGATTGTGATTAATGTCCACATTCAAATTACCATATGGGTAGTACTGTGAATTCAGGAAGACCTTAACGTTGGTTATACTGCAGTGATCGAAACGATTAGCATATTTCCTTAACTTATCCTTTCTGGCAGTTTGAAAACAGAGTATAATGTAACGTGGTTTTTCCAACTTAGTTCAAGTCTTCAGAGTCCATATGTGTTTTGAGGTGAGTGGAAGCAGAGGGTACTCATACAATTCCCATGAACGAAAACTCATAGTGATGGGTAAATCTTTTTCAATGAAATTCAGCAATTGTATTTTTTGCTGATCTGAAGCTATTACATAAGGTATCATCCACTCTACTTTGAAAATTATGATCCTGAATGCATCCTCAGTTTGTCCCTGTATAACAGCATTCGTGCCGTTGGGTGATCTTGTCAGGATAAGCTCATGTTTTGCATTGACAACGACTTTCTGATAGTCTTCAGCAAATCCCAGAATCATACTGAGTGGTACAGTTACATCAAAGTAACCCTCATCATCAGTAAGATGTCTTGTATGTTCTATATCGAGCCATCCTGTATTCTCCATAAGAGAACTTTGTCCAGGGTTGAGAGATATGTCACCTTTGATGGTAGTGGTGAGACCGACATTTTTGCATCGGTCAATTTCAATACCGTTGAGTTCATAGCGAATTTCATCAAATAGAAAGCAGATGGCATTGCTTACAAGAGTTGTAGCAGTAACAGATGTAGTTCCATCAAACCTTGTCAGTCTTCCAAACACATGTACTGAACTCTTGCTCGGAAGAATACACAAATCCTAATGTTGAACAGCGATACGAATCTCGTCACTGTTGTTGAATGTTGATGAGGAATAAGGCTGATGTGCATGTGTCTCATAGTGCGCAATGGACTCATCAAATACAACTGGTGCTTGAATCTTCAACATTTCTTCCATTTCTTTTGTTGCAACAGAAAGAAATTATAAATATCTTGAATGGCCGCTTCAGTTTCTGCTTCCACGATGTTTGATCTTGAGACCAAGTTGTTTCAGAAAGAGCACGTTCTGAGGTATTAGTGCCTTGCAGGTTGGTTGAAAACTGACTTTTGCCTCGCATGTTGGCTCAATTATATAGGCTCTACCTCTTCCTTCTTTGCGATTGTACACAATACCCATTAGGATGATGATTTGAGATGTAGGCGTATTGTTATAGTTTCACCACGAAAGTTGACTAATTCTCCGTCTTGATCGACAATGCGAATCTGAATTTGATGTATTGTCTTCACTGCGACTAGACGTAAATGACGTGTGAAGGCACTTCAACGATCTTATACGCTGGTGGAACAGTTGGGAAGAACTCGTGAACTGTGTGCACTTTGCGTTCATTGATGTATGCTCCTGTCGTGATATTACACTCAACTCTAAGAGCATTTACTTTAAGAATGGCTACGGGAAGGTCTGAAGTGTGCGTTTTGTTAGCCTCAAGAACACGTAATGTAAATCCCAGCAGCCGTCCAATAGAGTCTTCTGGTTGAAAATTTACTTCAAGATTGCTCTTGATTTCACTGCGCAACGTATTGGTGTTAGGTTTGATACTTATTACAATACCCTTAGCATTTAGATTCTTTTGTATATATTTCTCAAACTCATCTCTACTAGTTGGTACTTTTACATCAAAGAAGCTTCCGGTTAGAGACATTTGTACATATTGTTCAAAGTCTTCAATCTCATAGCTGCCAGGAGGTATAGTCACCACCCGATAACCAACATAAAATTTATTATTTCCTTCATCAACATTAGGAATTCAGTGAAATGTGAGCAGTTCAACCAGACCAAGAGAATAATTCTTGTTTGATGAGAGTTCTATTGGTGGGAAATACTCTGCTTGTAGCAGTGAAGAGTTTCCTGTTACGGTGAGAGTAAATGAGTCATCCATGATGATGTTTTCTGCTATACTTACTCTTGCCAAATGCTTACACACTCTTATATAGACAGTACTTGTCTTTTATAGTGAGCTGTCCACACAGAAATTTTAAACACAAGTGTCCACACTCAACACTGCTATACTCCTGATACCTATCATGATTGTACTGTATGAAGCTACCATCACCAAAGTAATCTACGAGATTCGTTGGTGGACGAAGATTACCAAAACTGTCAATGTAGAGGACACTGTTACCGATCTTTTTATATGTTACCCAGTGAGTACCAGGACCATCACCATCATCAAGATTGACAATAGCTGACTCTGTGTGCTGTGGACCATTCACTGGTAACTGGTTACGCATAAAGATACCGCGAAAATGTGGAATCTTTAGAGATCTAGCGTACTTGAACAGATCGGCATCAGTGAGTGCACGGTGTGGTAGCTTCACTACACGTTTTTTGGCATAGGTCTGAGACGAAGTCCTTGTCCTTTTTGTTGGTGGTGGGGTTTCATATGAAGACCCAGTCCTTTCTTGTATGGTTTCAGGTATAAACCTTTTCCTAGAGCAATAGCCTCCATTGTTTTGTTGTGACGTTGAGCCTCTGAGAGTTCCTGCTTGGCAGCGCTAGCATCGTTAACAGCCTTTGCTACACCTGCTGCTCCACCGGTAAGAGCTCCAAGTGCACTGAGTCCAGAAAAAATTGGAATTAGTGGTAAAATACCGCCAACTTTAGTTGGTACTGGCAGGATCCGTGGATTTTTCACTAGACTTTTGTCAGTAACACTTTTAAAAGCTTCCTGTGCACCCCTGAGTGCAGACTTGATATCCACTCTTGCATCACTGCTTCGAATCATTGCTTTCCTAGCTGCATTCACTAACTTCCTGAATGCTAGTGGTTTTTTTTAGAGGTTATGTTCTTCTTCTTTCGAGAAATTGGTTTTTTCTTCTTCTCCAAACCCATACCGAGTTTTTCGTTAACCTGCATCACGTTAGCTATTGCTAGTGCTGCTGCCTTCTCACCAATAGCAGCGTCTTTAGCAAAAACACGTTGCCAGGCTTTAGTCCCTAGAGTTTGATCTGCAGCGTTCCTCGCTGCAACGTCTTCACGATTTCGCGAGTATGCAATATCTTGCTCCTTGCACGCCGCGTCCAGTGGATTGATACCAGGATCACCTCGGGCAAGTCGATTAGCTAGTTTGGTTCCTGGGCCGCAGTACTGATAGCCAGGCAAGTGCAACTCAAACAGTAGACTATTGATGACTCTGTTGACCAATCCTTTACCTCGATGACAACGACGGTGACATGAAACTTTATTCGGTTTACGGTGTACAATCATTGCTTACTGTGCGGAGGTTAGTACACGACTGATATGGAAGCTATATAAGCGTTGTATTTATAGCTTTCACAGCAGTTAAAGTCAAGATGCGATTCAAGTCACAACCTTTCAGGCTACCATTAGTCAATTTTGACAACCTCCTTACATCAGAAAAGAAAAAGAGGGTGAAAAAACATGGCAATCTACTGCCAGACAGCATTCGTGCAGTGTTTTGTGGATCATCAAATTGTGGCAAAACAAATGCATTACTTACACTAATTCTTCAGCCAAATGGATTGAAATTCGAAAACGTCTACGTTTACTCAAAATCACCCAAACAACCCAAGTATGAATTCTTGGAAAGGGTACTGAATAAAGTAGATGGAGTTGAATACTTTCCGTTTAGTGAGCATGAGCAAGTAATATCACCAAGTGAAGCTCATCCAAATTCCATAATTGTATTTGATGATGTAGCCTGTGAGAAACAGGACAACATTAGAGCTTTCTTCTGTATGGGTAGACACGCCCATGTTGACAGTATTTACTTGTGTCAAACTTATGCTCGGATTCCTAAACATCTAGTTCGCGATAATGTAAATCTGCTAGTACTGTTCAAGCAAGATGAAAAAAATTTGAGACAAGCTTACGACGATCATATAAACACTGACATGAATTATTCTCAATTTCGAGACTTGTGCTCAGCATGTTGGAATGATGACAAGTATGAATTCCTAGTCATTGACAAAGACAGTGATCTCGCTGAGGGTAGATTTAGGAAAGAATTTGACTGCTTTGTCACTCTATAAGTATAAGTAGATTGATGTAATGACAGCATTGTAGATTGAGATATCAACGCATCAACATGTCCAAGCTTCACAAGGAAAAGGAGGTACTCCGTCAAATCGCCGAAGCCAGTCAGACTGCTGAAAAAATGATGAGTGAAACGTTTAAACCAATCGTCATGCCACTTCAGAAACTAGTTGACATTTCACATCAACCAATTAAGAATGAAGTTTTTCAAAATAAGTTTGTAAATAAGAAGAAGAAAGAGGATAAAGATGCTTCCTTTATGACCGCTAATGAAGAAGAAGAAGGACAGCATGATGCAACTATGGTTGAAGAGCAAGATGATGATGATGTAATGAATGAGTCTGCTGACAGTTATGACTATTTGACAAATAAGTTTCTCACGTTGCTGCACAAAAACAGAAAACAGTACTTAGACATGGTTTATGGAGTACGCAAACTCAATGACGGTATCCTCATGATTGGCGATAAACCCATCAGTTTTGAGGGTCAGTACATCCAAGTTGGTGATAAACGGTAACTGAAAACTGTTAGTCTACTTGAGCTGTTGTTTAGACAGTCTCCTGAAGAGTCTTCAATAAGCACTGATGATTTAAACAGTTACAAAGAGATTTTAGTTGCCACAAATGCACACAAGAAGCATTACAGTCCAACTGAACCTGTTCGAACAAGCAAAAGTATCAAGTACAAGAACTTTATTGCAAAACTGTTTAATGTGTCGCGCAGATGCTCCTCAACGAGTGGAGGTTCACTGCCACAGTATATGGTAGCAAGAAAAAATGCTAGAACAGACTATGTCTACTGGGATGACCCTAACGAACTAGTTGATCGTCTTCGACTGCTTCTGGCATCTCAGACAGCAGGCAACCCCAGTCACACAAATGAAATCATTTTCATCGTTGAACAACTGCGTGAAGCTGGAATTATATATTAGGAGCATACGCATTGTGAGAAGCTCAGTATCATGATGAGTATTGACGTATTTGAACGTCCTCTGAATCGAGCTGGAAGGATAAGTCGTGGACCGCCAGATGTTGGATTCAATATCACGTCTGATGGTCACTATGATGTAGATGGCAAGAAACTCTGTAATATTGCTGAGGCTTCTGAACAGTACGACGCTGTGAATTTAGGACTTGTACAACAAATAGTTCAGAGCGAGATACGTACTCTTTATCAGGTTACGACATCTGTTCGTAAAGAAATTGATAATAGTAATATTTCGATACGAATTTTTGAAGAATCAATCAAGGAGAAAATTAAAAATCTTCAAATTGATACTCAACAGCAAGAATTATCATATCACAACTCAGAGCTCATTGATAACTTATACGCTCGACTGAATGAACTAGAAAATGAAATCAAACAAGGTAACAGTAGTCACAGAGCTACATAAACCTGCAAGAATAAATTATCCACGTCGTCGTGTGATAATGCGTGGTATAGATGAGACTTGGCAGGCTGACTTGGTTGAAATGTTACCCTATTCTCGAGAGAATAATGGCTACAAGTACCTGCTCACAGTTATAGATATTTTTTCCAAGTATGCTTGGGCTGTACCTGTTAAAAGCAAGAGTGGACCTGATGTCACTGATGCAATGAAATCTATACTTGAGCAAGGTCGTGTACCAAAGAACTTACACACAGACCAAGGAAAAGAATTTTACAATTCACACTTTGAGAATCTCATGAAACAGTACCATATTAATCTCTACTTAACGTATAGCAATCTGAAGGCTTCAATCTGTGAACGATTCAATCGCACGCTCAAGAAAAAGATGTGGTCACAATTTAGTTTGAGAGGTAACTACAAGTGGATAGATATCTTGCCAGTCCTCGTTTTCAAGTACAACGACAACAAACATCGAACAATAGGTATGAAACCTAAAGACGTCACTGTCGAGGATGAGGAGGAATTGTTGAAATGCTTCAGAGCACAACGCAAAATTATCAGGAAGAAGAAGCAAAATTTTAAAGTTGGTGACAAAGTTCGAGTCAGCAAGCACAAACACGTCTTCGAGAAAGGATACACTCCCAACTGGACAACAGAGATATTTACTGTGGATCGTATTCTGCCGACCGACCCAGTCACATACAAGCTCAAGGACTACCAGGACCAGCCCATCGCTGGTGGATTCTACGAACATGAACTCCTCAAAGTTAAGCATCCAGACGTTTACCTTGTGGAGAAAGTAATCAAGAATCGTGAAAATAAAGTCTTTGTAAAGTGGCAGGGCTTTGACAGCTCTCACAACAGCTGGATAGACAAATCTAACGCTTAGTTAACTCTGTGTAATGTTAAATTAACGTTAAACTAATGTTAAGTTAACTCTGTGTAATGTTAAACTAATCTTAAACTAACTCTCTGTAATGTTAAACTAACTTCAACAAAGTTAAACTAATGTTAAGTTAACTCTGTGTAATGTTAAACTAATGTTAAACTAACTCTTTGTAATGTTAAACTAACTTCAACAAAGTTAAAATGTTAAAATATTATGTCTATACTAATTAGATGTAAAGTTGTAATAAATAAAAGAGAGAGAGAAATTATATAATATACATTGTTTTTTATTCAAAAATCCTTAAACTTACTATATACATTTATAAGTATAAATAAACAAAACTGAAATCTACTATGTACAATTAACTATTCATATTTATAAGAATATTCAGTAATTCATCGTCGCTTTCGGTAAAGTCGTTGTCATTGTTAAGTTAACTCTGTGTAATGTTAAACTAACTTCAACAAAGTTAAAATGTTAAAATATTAAGTCTATACTAATTAGATGTAATGTTGTAATAAATAAAAGAGAGAGAAATTATATAATATACATTGTTTTTTTTATTAAAAAATCCTTAAACCTACTATATACATTTATAAGTATAAATAAACAAATCTGAAATCTACTATGTATAATTAACTATTCAAGAATATTCAATAATTCATCGTCGCTTTCGGTAAAGTCGTTGTCATTGTTGTTTTCTATAGCTCTAATCTGGTAGTGACCCCACGCAAGAGTACCTGTTTGATTCCTCAGTAAGTATCTCTTGTCATCATGAGGGCTAAGTGCTATTTTATGCTGTTTGATTGTTTCCAGATTGTGAAGTCTCGATCTAATTACAAACTGTGTTCTAGATTGGATATTAAAATTTTGAAGACATTCTACATAATCATCGAAACAGATATTCTTTTTCACAACAATTGCTTTGATGCCTTTAGCTTTCTTTACAAAATCCTCACTATTGACGCCCACACTATACATGTTACTCCGCAAGCCAACAAATTCCGTAATAATTTTGCCAGAACATTCATCTTTCATAAGACCGAGAATTTTCTTATTGGCTTGCGGCATTCCGAAAACATTGTCTCGAGGGTAGTCGGATGTGTCGAATTTGTGTATGTCCGTCTTCATGTCTGCGTAAATGTCATCACATTTTATTTTATAAATCAAACTGTCTGTGTCCGTGTAGAGTAGTTTGCAGTCGTTCTTGTACTTTTTACGCATATAATCTGTAACGCGGTCTGGTCTCTGGCCGCGGAACTACGTCTCGACAATCTTAAATTTTTAATTTAACAGCGGAACTCAAATTTTTACCGCGCCAGTCATTTAATTTCAATAAATGACGATGAGCTCCGTATCTTGTTCTTTGCCTGAAAATCCTAAGAAAATATCAACTACCGGCTAATCTCAAGGTCATAGGTCATAGAAGAGCGTAACGGAAAAGAAACTGCGACCGAATTTCACACAAGAAACAATCTGATTTATTTCACAAACAATAATCAAGCGGAATTAATCGGATCACAAAAATCATACGCGAATGAAAACAAGTTACGATATCACACTTAGGAATTCTGTAGTTTGATTTACAAGAAGAAATGAGAAAATAGTTTGATTATCCGTCAATTTAATCACACATTATATCGACTCCAAAAGACAATGAATTATCTCTGAATTTAGATTTAAAGATTCGAAGTAGAGAATTGAAGATTCAATTCACAGCGATGGGCGAATGTCTGATGGGCACGCTATGCGACGTTACAACCGCAACAAACATTGCCGTAACAAAACTCGATTTAAATTAATAATGATCCAAAAGGAAAGAATAAATCAATTAGGAAACGAACATGTGGCAGGCACAATAGGTTATGTTACAACCATGCCATATCTCGTTATAAAATATCATAAAACACTGAATTTAGAATTGCAAAACCAGATAAATTACCAAGAATAATTATAATTACGCGTATGTGAGCACTCCCGAGGAAAACAGTACGTTACATAATCAGAAAAGCCAAAGAATTAAAAATGGCGAAGTGAGACGAAGTGACTCCAAAGTTACGTAATGCGTTAATACAGGCACTTCGTCTAGCTTGCCAGAATATTTGGAAACTTTACCTCTGCCATCGTAGACTCAAACAATATATATTTTTTCGGATCAACAATTTATTGACAGTCCAAATAGATCCAATAGTCTTTAATTAAAATAGTCAAATAGACTCAATAGTCCGTAAAGGATAGCACATGAAAAAAGCTTCTTGCCACAAAGACTTCCAAAAAGAGAGTACGGGATGAAGAAGAAGGCGGAAATTCCTTGACAGGTGGACGGAAGTTAGTCAGCCACCATCATGGAATTCTCTTGGTTCCGTCCAATCATAACAGCTACCGACGTCATGTGACTAGTGACGTAGTTTAACGGAGTTCTGTCACTAGTCACCAATATAGCTAGTCGGTATCGCGCCCAGCACTTGTACTTGAAAAATGTTCAATTCGAGTCCACTGAATGTCTGAGCATTCATTAGAGTGTTTTCGAGATTTTGTATATGACACCTGAGGCGATCCACGGCCACAGTCCCATTTTTCCAGGTCTCAGGCGTAGAGATATAAAATTCGTCGGATGCGCGGGGCTCCGCGCATTGCAATAGTCCCTGAGGCGGCAGGTTCGCTGCTCGAGAGATGGCGAACTCTGGTGCTTGGCGGGAGTACTGGCGATTTTTAAATTCCAGACATCCTTCCTTCCTTCTCAATTACATGATTCCCTCGTAGTGACATCCTTCGAGTGTTCCGATTGGCTCGAGGTTTACATGTTAAGGGAAAACTCGCAAAACGAAGATTAGAAATAGTAATAATTAATTTCGAGAGTGCTCTGGGTTTGCGCAGCGGGACTCTCTCTCTGTCGGTCATTTTACCGAACGCGATTCAAAGTAGTTATTATCTCTGGTGCCGGCTGTTAGTTACATCTTTTGACGTTACAGAATTCTGCAACGTCACAAATCATAATGGAAGTCGTAAATGAGGATTTTGGACACATCCAGTACTGTAAGCCCTACATAGATGGGTTTTTTCATCAAGACTTCTACTTTTCTCAACTCTATTGCCACAAAGTTTTCACTGAATATTGCACGACTATGGAAATTTGGTTTGACTACACAGTGTGTCCCAAAAATAACCAAACTTTTTGGATAAAGAATAAAATACACATTATATTACCTTTGAAAGTTATTATTTATTCAAAATAGGTTCCATTAGACTG
>CAJFCO010018303.1:225475-239737 GCA_904066015.1 Synergus gifuensis
AATCCTCATTCCAGTAGGAATGTCATATCGTCTCCGTCGAGTTAGCATCATCTTCTTTCTTCAAATGGAGGCAAGACCTCATTCCAGAAGGAATGGAATACATCTCCAATGCGTAACAGGACTTTCTTCGATATTTCAGGTCAGAGGTCTTTAGAGGAATATCGTCATTCCTATAGGAGTGGTAAGGCATCGCTTAAAACCGTGGATAAAATCGTCTTGTAGATTGTTGTGGAGGCATCCTCATTCCAGCAGGAATGGCATATCGTCTACGTCGAGTTAGCATCATCTTCCCACTTCAAATGGAGGCAAGGCGTCATTCCATAAGGAATGGAATACATCTCCATTGCCATACAGGATTGTGGGAAGAATTATTGAAAAAGAAAATAAAACCCGAGGTTGGAAAAGAACATAGGGCAACGCATTTAGCGAAACATAAGATAGAGGTGCAAGGGCACAAGCCTATTAGGCAAAGATTCTATCAGGTCAGCCCAGTATTCAATCAAGCGATTTGCGAAGAAATCGATAAGATGCTGGGGCAAGGAATAATTGAACCCTCATGCTCAGAATGGTCGAACCCCATAGTTATGATTAAACGACCAAATGGAAAATATAGGTTTTGTCTGGACTTTCGGAAGGTCAATGCAGTGACAATGAAAGACGGTTACCCGATACCCTTGATGGATGAGATAAAAGATGCACTCAAAGCTGCGAAGTACATATCGAAAGTAGATCTTAAATTAGCATATCTGCAAATACCTTTAGAGGAAGAGTCCAAGCCTGTAACCGCGTTCATGTTTCCTGGAAAGGGGATGTATCAATTTAGGCGGATGCCTTTTGGGCTGACAAATGCTCCCGCAACTTTCTAGAGACTAATGGACAAAATAATAACACCAGAGTTAAAACCACAAGTGGTTTGCTACTTAGATGATATAGTAATCGCGACGGATAGCTTTGATGAGCATTTAAAATACTTAGGGATAGTATTAGATATGGTAAACAAAGCAGGTTTAACCATCTGCCCAGAAAAGTGTGAATTTTGTTGCTCAGAGGTAAAATATTTGGGTTTGAAGATAAATAAAAACGTTATTCAAATAAATGAAGAGAAAATTAAGCCAATTCTGGAATACCCGGCACCAAAAAACGTTAGACAATTGCAAAGGTTCATTGGAATGGCGAGTTGGCATCGTAAATTCATACCACGATTCGGAGAAATAGTAGAACCGTTCAATAGGTTACTAAGGAAGGGTAGAACCTTGGAGTAGGGAAAAGATCAGGAAGAAGCTTTAGAAAAGATTAAAAAGGCGTTAACGTCAGATCCGATCTTAGTAAACCCAGACTTTACGGTACCATTTCAATTGGAGACGGATGCAAGTACTACGGGGTTAGGAGCAGTTTTAACACAGGTTAGGAACGGGAAAAATCATGTAGTCGCTTATGCGAGCAGGGGCGTAAACGGGGCTGAAACAAGGTATTCGGCAACAAAGTTAGAGTGTTTAGCAGTAATTTGGGCGATAAGGAAATTTAGACCTTATTTTGAAGGCTTTCATTTCGGGGTATTGACTGATCACCAAGCCTTGAAATGGCTTCATAACATGAAAAAACCAACAGGTCGAGTAGCCACATGGGCTCTAGAACTGTTGGAGTACGATTACGAAGTAGTCTATCGGAAAGGTAGTTCGAATCACGTGCCGGATGCACTCTCGAGGAAAAACGAATTAGAGAAACCGTTAGCCAGCACTTTAGCGACGTGCATTGAAAAAACACTCGAGAACCTAAAAGGGGAAACCGATGATTGGTATAAAACCAATGTTAGACAGGTGTTATAATATCCTAAAGTAAACGAGAATTGGAGAATAAGAGATGCTCAATTGTATTTTTTTAGACCAGACCCACTTAAATCGTAACTGTTACCAGATTCCAATCCGTGGAAACTGGTGATTCCCTAAAGGTTACGTAAACAGGTTTTGATAGAAAATCACGACAAGGTGCAGGCAGGCCACCTAGGGGCCGAGAAAACGTACGCGAGAATATCGGAAAACTATTTCTGGCCAGGAAGTTATTCCGAAGTATTAAACTACGTTAAAAACTGCAAAATTTGTCAAAGAATCAAACCGGGAAATAAACCGAGAATAGGGCTCATGGGTAAACGAATCATAGAGGAATCGTGGACAATGGTTACAGCGGACATAATGGGACCGTTACCATTGTCAAAAAAGCGTAGGAACCAATATATTCTTGTAATTGTGGATAAGTTTTCCAAATGGGTAGAGATAATTCCTATTAAGAAAGCGAATGGGAAAGAAATAGAAAATCTATAACAAAATAATATCACATTGGGGAACCCCTAGAATATTGTTAACAGATAATGGGACAGAGTTTGTTAACAAAATAATTAGAAAATTAGCGGAAAAATTCGGAATTAGACATGTAACCACACCAAGATATTACCCCCAAGCGAACCCAACGGAAAGATATAATAGAACGATCAAACAATTGATCAAGGCGTATTTAGATGACGATCATACGTCATGGGTCGAGTATTTAGTCGATATCAAATACGCGATGAACTCGAGTAAGAATGCGTCAACGGGATTTACGCCAGCATTTATAAACTTAGGCAGAGAATTGCACCCACAGCAATCTTCAAAAGCGGAAATAGAAAATACTGAGGAAATAGAGTTTCAAGAAGTAGATAAATGAACCGATAGGTGGCGAGGTTTCAAAATTTTGAAAGAAGAGGTTCAAAAGAATTTAGATAGCGCAAACCAGAGACAAGCAGGAGACTATAACCTTCGAAGGAGACCGCAAGAATTCAAAGTAGGTGATAGAGTCCTGAAAAAAGTTAATAGATTGTCAAATAAAGCGGAAAGTAAGGCAGACAAGTTATATGATAAATATGAAGGAACATTTATAGTAAAAAAGAAGTTGTCTCCAACCATTTATGAATTAAAGAATTTAAAGGGAAAGAGTGTCGGTAATTGGAATGTCAATGATTTTAAATTGGAAAGAAGCATAGAGAATGCTCAAATAGAAAGAAAACCGTATAGGAAAAGAGAGAGAGAGTAAGAGAGAGCAAAAAAGTAAGTTAAAGTTATAAACTCCAACTCTAACAGACTCCAATTTCAGAACTATGACACAAAACTCTAATACGAAACTCTGACTCTGACCCCATAGAAAAAACCCCATGACTTGAAATACTCCAACCAGAACGGAAAAAACTAGCTATTTTTTTCCAGATGGATAACACTAATAGTGCAACCTGTGCTGAAAGTTGCGAATGGAGGAGAGACTCCTAGAGAATTTGAACCACTGTAAGGTCTGGCAGTGGTTAGGAAGGCGAAGGCGAGCAAGCCGAATTTAACAGGAGGAGGTTGCTAAAAAGGGCCAGAAGAGTCAGAGAAGTTCAACAAGAGCTGTTGTTCTAAAAGACAAATTGATCCAAAGGAGTTATTTACTCAAAAGTTCTCCAACTCCACTCTAATATGGGAAAAGAAAAGAACAGTTAAAAATGACTGAATTACTCGGACTCCCGACTCAGTCAATTTTTGTTTTGTTTTTTAAAGGTTACAGAATAAGAAAGGAATCAAGGTTGGAAAAAGATAGAAATAGCCAAACCTGAAAGAGGATAGAAAGGACCAAGGATGGAGCCTAAAGGAAAAGAAGAGACAACAGAACTAACAATTAGAATAGGTGCAAAAAATTGCCAATTTTGTAAAAAGCTAATATCTAAGTAGTTATATATTTTCTACGATAGTTTTTGTAATAATAGACCATATATATATAGAAAGAATTTAACGAGTCCAAGTTATGATAGGAATAGTTATGTAAGAGAAAACTGGGAAAAAATTAATGTACAGTACCAAGAGTTAATTAAAATAGAAATTGAACCTAGTAGAAAGAGTAGATGGGATGTGAGAAGCCCAGTAAAAGAGGGAGAAAAGTCAGATTTTGAAATGGAACTAGAATTGCTGGAGGAAGTTTTGGTCATGGACCCAAACTCCCATATGGGTGGGGGGGTGTAACATGGCTGTTACGTTGGTTACCTGCGTGCAGGCGAAGGGGCGGGGGCACGCCGGCGAGCAGCGGTGCTGCGAATCGTCGGTCGGCTACCCCGCGCTCTTGCGATTTGGACAGCTGACAGTCTAGACGTGCGATACTCTCTCCGATCTCTTTCGAGACCTTTAGTGGCTGTAATAGTTTTCGTAGTTGGTGCTAATCTTTATCTGTTCTTCTGACTTTGAAGCCACGCTTGTACCCATAAGTAGAATATACCAGTTTTGTTAATATTAAACTGTTTGTTCATTATTTCTCGCTCCCAACTGGCAATTTCCCCAATTTTCCTTCCCAATTAGTAATAATCATCCCATATTATAACGAGTAATGTGTTCCAATGTATTGGAGAGCTGACTTACTTGATCAGCTTTCCAAGTTTGAACTATGTTTTGGAAAGAAACGTTGTCTTCTTTGATTGTGAGGACCTTATACTTTTGCCAGGCATTTACGACATTTTTTATGCAGTGAGGAATGTCGTGAATCGCAAAGATTCTTTTTTCCTCGACTTGAAAAAACGGGTTTTCCTCTGTGACTACCAGTTTGCTGTAAGCTGATCTATTTGAACTCCCTTGGTCACAAACGAAAAGCTTTAAATCAGCTTCGCATTCTTCCGCTTTTTCGCAAACTTGCTGCATCAGTGTAGCAATGTTTTGCGCAGAAACTACGTTATGGGCGTAATAAATTACAACTCGCCACCGAGGAAATGTGTAACGTTACGTTTTCTTCGAGTCCCTGTTCGGAAGTCATGTAACGTTTGGTTTTATGGAAGTGAAGCCCCTCTATTTAATACCGCGAACGCTTCAGTCTAGCCAGGGTCTATTTTGGGATTAAATAAATAAAAAGACTAAATTTTAATTAAACAAAATAACAATAGGTTATATTTTCCTATAAGTTACAGATCTAAATTAAGAATTAAATGAATGTTTAATTATTCTTCAAATGTTCGTTTTGTGAATTTAGTAAATTACAAAGAATAAAGAATCTACGTGTAAATGAATCAGTTGCTTGAGTGTGTAGACGTGTGATTATGTTTGAACGAGTTTCAACAAAGGCGGAAGTGACTATTCGTTCTGTAATCATAATTATACAACAAGTGTCAAACAAAATATAAATTAATTGGATTCGAGAAACGAATTAGACACACAGGCGATTTGGCGGAATACAATATTTAACATCTCAGTTCTCTTACTTCTACGGTTTTGACGGTACGGAGAGAAGGGAGGACTGATAGGAAAATAATGTAAGGTTCGGTTGTGTAAATCTCTAATGCGTTTTGTAGATAAAATTTGTAGGCACTCCTACTAAATGATATCCGTCGGTTTAATTATGTCACTCACAGATGAGCCTGTTGAGTGCAAATTAATTTCCTTCGTTTTGTATTTTTGTGGACAGGATTTGCAGGAAAAGATAGACAAGAAGTATAATTAACATTTCTTCGATTGGGAATTGACGACAGGCGCTCCTGAGCGTTGGCAATTCTCCCCGAAGAAGAGCTTTTCGAAGTCTGCCAGAATAAGTGCGCCTATGCCTTGCGACTTCGCCGGTACTTTGCCTACCACAGGCGCATCTGTTGGGAGGAAAAGAAGCAGGAGTTTTCAACAGGCGAGAGCTTATCGATCTGCTCGATGGGTCTCGCCCAGCTAGACTGGTGAACTTTCGTCGCGCGGGTGGTTTGTATGAATCTGCCTGCAATGGCAGACAGACAGACGGACGGCTTGGAGTGGGGACGGACGCTACGTAGCCAGAGGCTAGATGCAGGAGTACAGGAGCAGGGATGGTGACTGAGAGGTTCGGTAACGAGCAGTGTTGCCAGACACACGGAGTGGAATTATGGAATCGGTATATTGAAATTATGGTACATTATGGTACAGACTTACAAGACGCATGCGCGGCGCGAAATTTAAATTTACATATTACCAAACACCTCAATTTGTATTATTTTTTATATTAGGTGTACAACTTTGCTTCCGCCGTTTTTCGATATACGGCTGCAGCGGTAAGTGTCGGTTGAAATAGGCCAAAAATTTCATACAGTAAGCTTGGACATCTGTCAACATAACGATAGCACCACATTAGTGAATTTGTGTTTGCATCAGAAGTGTATTCTCGATCGAAGATGTCAGTTTTAGAGCCAAATTCTCGTCACTTGCGGGAATTGTTGATTTTCTGCTTCCATTTCAAGAAAACTGCGGCTGAGGCTCATCGAATGCTCTAAAGTGCTTACGGTGACGCTGCTCTTAGTGAAAGAATGTGCCGTGAGAGGTTTCAACGTTTTAAAAGCAGTCATTTTGATGTCGAGGACCGGCATGGCGGCGGAAGAGAAAAAATTTTCGAAGATTCCGAACTGGAGGCATTACTTGCTGAAGACTCGTGCCAAACGCAAGAAGAATTAGCAGAATCATTGGGAGTCACTCAACAAGCAATTTCGAAACGCCTCAATGCCATGGGAATGATTCAGAAGCAAGGAAATTGGGTTCCTTACGAATTGAAGTCAAGAGACGTTGAACACCGTTTCTTTGCTTGTGAACAGCTGCTTCAAAGACAGAATCGGAAGGGTTTTTTACATCGCATTGTAACCGACGACGAAAAATAGGTCCACTACGATAATCCCAAACGCAGAAAATCATGGGGAATGCCCGGACATGCCTCCACATCTACGCCCAGACCGAATATTCACGGTGCCAAGGTTATGTTCTGCATTTGGTGGGACCAGCTCGGTGTGGTGGATTATGAGCTGTTGAAATCGAGTGAAACTATCACAGGGGATCGGTATCGAACGCAATTGATGCGTTTGAGTCGAGCATTGAAGGAGAAACGGCCACAGCATCAAGAGAGACACGATAAAGTTATCCTGCAACATGACAATTCTCGGCCACCTGTCGCAAAACCCGTCAAGACATACTTGGAAACCCTAAAATGGGAAGTCTTACCCCACCCGCCGTACTCTCCAGACATTGCTCCTTCCGACTACCATTTGTTCCGATCGATGGCACATGGCTTAGCTGAGCAGCATTTCCACTCTTATGAAGAAGTTAAAGAATGGATCGATTTGTGGATCGCCTCAAAAGACGCAAAGTTTTTTCGAGATGGTATCCAACAATTGCCCGAAAGATGGCAAAAAGTAGTGGCTAGTGACGAACAGTACTTTGAATCATAAACAGGTAACTTTTTCAGAATAAAGCCTCAAATTTTCGAAAAAATCGGCGGAAGCAAAGTTGTGCACCTAATAAATAAAATGTTAATAAGATTTTGTTAATAAATTTATACAATAATATTATGTTTGAATAAAATTTCATATAATTTTATAATTTTATAACCTGAACAAAGTTTCCAGAAATTAAAGCGGAAGATGATAGGGTGCGCAAATGCGGGAAATTCAAAACCTATAATGAACCGAACCATTTCATTCGTCGATTGACTTGGATTCACTTAAAATTAATTAATTTTTTCAAGCAAGCTTTATATAGGGCAGAAAATAATTCTTATGGGCTATTCTGCCCTAGTTATTATTTTTCTAAAAAAAAAATTAAAAACATAAATATAGTAAAATTATGGTATATTTAAGATGTATGGTACGCGAGGGATAGTACATGGTACAAGAGTGAAAATTATGGTACGATTACATAATTATAGTACGGTCTGGCAACACTGGGAGTGTACGTTAGGTACGCACACAGGCGTATTCACTTGTTACAAATGGATCTAAGCCATTTAGAGTTATGGCAAATACTTTATTTGGATGCCTTTCACTTCTGCCAAGGTGTCCAAGGTCTTCAAATCCTTCTATTATGTCCATCCTTGAGTCGTATTCCAAGCGCTCCATGATGTCCATTTCGTCAAATTTGGCAATACAACTTTTTGCGCATTCTGGCAAATCTTTCAAGACCTCTTTCAAAGTTGTTAGTGTGGCAGGGAGAAATCCAGGATAAACCTGTGTTGCAGCAATCCAAACTTCTACATTTCACGGGTGTGGAAGCATCAATCCGGCCTTCCGCATTCTATCATAAGCAGATGCTGAATGATAATGCCCAAGAATAGCCAACAATCTCTCTTCCATTGAGTAAGCTGCTTGCTTCTTCTAATCAGGTCTAAGCTGCAGTTTTATCATACTCCTGCGCATCCTGTCTGTGACATTCCACTGATCCAAAAATTTGTCCACATCAAATTTGGATTTATTTTCTTCAGGCTGCGTGGGATTCTCAATTATCTTTATATGGGCCGACTGTTTGGACACCATAGTACGCAGCCTGGCATTCTCTTCCTGTAGGAGGATCATCTTATCGGCGGAACTAACCTCGCCTTGATTCTCGTCTTCATTGGTGGGTTTATCCTTTTTTCCGCATGGTTGTTTTCTTCTTCTACCTGAAAAACCTGTGTGGGAGAAGGGGCGAGATTAATACCACCTACTTCGTACTTTCTTATTGCATTTCTCTTGTCGAAATCCGGCATAAAGGTATCCACTAGATGATGATGAATGGGGACTGCATGGTGAAGCAACCTCGTATGTTCGCTAGTCGTGAAGTGTGAAGAGGAGAGATGATTGCCACACATTCTCAGCCTGGTTGTCCGGCATTCTCCTTCAGCGATCTCTGTAAAATATTTATAATGAAACATTTTTTATTGAAAATTAAATTATTCGGTTGAAAATTCATTTGGTTTTACTAAAAAATCAAATATTATTTAGTCAAAAGTCGATTTTTTTACGTTTTTACTGACGTCTAGTCCAACGAATTTTTTTACATTTATTGGCTTAAGAATATCAAGAAATGTTCCCAAAATAATTTTATTTTTATTTATTTACTAGGAGAAATTCACCCTGCGGTGCTCGAGATTTTAGAACATTGAAAGAGATTTTAAGAAATTTCAAGGAACTTCAAATAGACTTCAAGGGATTTTAGGAAAATTCAAGGAATTTTATAAGGGATTTCAACAGATTTTAAGGAACCTTAAAAGATTTTTAAGAGTTCAAAAGAGAGTTCAAAAACTTTAAAAGATTTTTAAGAGTTCAAAAGAGTAAGGTTTTTCAAGAGTTTTCACAAGATTTCAAAACATCTTAAAGGATTTCATCAGATTTTAAGTAACTTTAAGGAATTTTAAAGAATTTTAAGAGATTTCAAGTGATGTCAAGTGATTCTAAATATTTCAATGCATTTCCAAAGAATTGAAGAGAGTTTAAAGATTTTCAAAAGATTTTAAGGAACTTAAAATTGACTTAAAATTTCTTAACAACCTTTAAAATTCCTTAAAGTGACTTAAAATTGGATGAAATCCTTTAATATGTTTTGAAATCTTGTGAAAACACTTAAAAAAACCTTAAACTCTTTCGAACTCTTAAAAATGTTTAAAGTTCCTTAAAATCCGTTGAAATCCCTTATAAAATTCCTTGAAATTTCCTAAAATCCCTTAAAATCTCTATAAAGTCCCTTGAAATCTCTTTAAATGTCTTAAAATCTCTTGAAAATCTTTAAACTCTCTTCAATTCTTTAGAAATCCATTTAAATTTTTTAAAATCACTTGACATCACTTGAAATCTCTCAAAATCCTTTAAAATTCCTAAAAGTTACTTAAAATCTTATGAAATCCTTTAACATGTTTTTAAATCTTGTGAAAACACTCAAGGGGTTACACCAACATGAGATTTTCAAAAAATCGATTTTTTTCATGTTTAGATAAATTGTTTATACTTTTAAGAATATTTTAAGCGTTCAATCATTTCAAAATTCAAACTATTTCTGAAGTTACAGCAATTAGAAGTGAACGCATCACTGAAACTCAGGTTTCGCTCGGACCCACAGTGGGGCCATAATGGTTTCGCGGGCTTTATATTGTGAAGCCATAAATAATGAAAATAGAAGACTTACCAGCATTATTGCACCACTCCTCGTATCGCGGATCCATTTTCCGTGGGAAACAGAAAAGGATAATTTGCGATCCTTCAGTTTTTATCACTGGGCATCCACTATATGCACAGCGACATACCGATGACACTTTCGACATCTCTATTCTCTTGAAAATTCACGCTAATTTGAAATTTGATAATAATCTCGTCTATTTGCATAACCAAAAAAATTGCCAGTGCACTTGTGTCACATGACAATAACAGACGCACGCGAGTGTTTTGTTTTTCCGAGGGCATTATTCGTACTTCTTCGCATTTTTCCGCCGATTAGGTCAATTATGTTTATACGTTTCTTTTAGCGGTAAATAGAAAAGTTTCGGATTTCAAAATAAGAACAAAATATCAATTTTAATAAGGATTTATAATTTCTGATTAAAGAGAATAATTTATTTATAATTTCTTATATCGTTTTTGGTTTCAGTCAATTTTATTAAATTCTTACCGTTCAATTTTTCCAAGAAAAAAATAAATAATAATAATAATTTCAAAAATTTTTCATTAACTTAATCATTCAATGCAGTTTTAAAAAATATTGCACTAATCATTTTCTAACCATTTTGTTAATATATAATTATACTCTCTCTCTAAATCTGAATTAGTAAGAAGTTACTAATGAAATAGTGCCGAATCGTTTACTAATCCTACATAACAAATCTATATTCGATTAATTCTCGAATAGTATCGCAAGCTTATGAATGTGTGACTCATACGTGTGTGTAGCGGACATTTTCACTTTGTGTCTTATTTGCTTGTGTTCGTGAGAAGCGTTACCAAAAGCGTTACCCTCGCGTTATCACAATCGTTACTCTCGAATCGAACTCGAATTTCTAAGATCGATCTTTATGTACGTGGAGCGGAAAGCCTATTATTTGCTTGGTTTAGTTAATTCAGTTTCAAAGCAGATCGCCGATTGGTGTATCTGAAAGAAAGAAGAGAAAGAGAAAAAAAGAAGAAACGTATCACGTGATATACGTGAGGCGTACATCTCATGTGAATTCATGGTAGCGAGTGTTCGTCTGTTTTCAGTGTATGTGAGACGTAAACATACATGTTATATAGGATTATTAATGAAAAATATACTTGCAACGTAACATATAATGTAAGTATTATAATTTTTTATTTTTTATTATATCAACTATCGACTAATTTATTATAAAATTTAAAAAAATTAAATGTTTTGAATTTTCAAATGTTTTGACA
The DNA here is from genome assembly GCA_904066015.1 of Synergus gifuensis. Classification (NCBI taxonomy): domain Eukaryota; kingdom Metazoa; phylum Arthropoda; class Insecta; order Hymenoptera; family Cynipidae; genus Synergus; species Synergus gifuensis. The sequence goes on from CAJFCO010018303.1 coordinate 236,628, forward strand.
CATTGTTTGCAGGTTAATTGTATTATATTTGACAAAAACAATAAAATCATGTTCAAATCATCGCGTGCTACTGGCAAGATTATTATTTTTTTTTTATTATTACAATTTCAGGTTATTAAAAATAGATGAATTTTCACATGATTTTTTAGTATTTTATTGAAATGAATTTTAAATGATTGGAAATTTAGAGGAGTAATAGTAATATAGGACTATAAAAATTTCAAAGATTTAGAATTTAGAAAATTTAAAGATTTTTATATAAAGATTTATTTAAATTTAAAGATTTAAGAAATTTAAAAAAAAAGATTTAAAATATACTTGCATCGTAACATATATACATAATTTGGCATAGTAAATTATTTAGATTTTACCAAAATCAAATTTGACATAGTAAATTATAAACAACATTAGATTTTACCAAAACAATCAAATTTGACATAATAAATTATAAACAACACTTTAAAATGTTTTTAACTCATTTTGAAATGTAATTATATATTTATAGTTTCACATAAATTTGACAGTTTTTGTATATTTTATTATTAAAATTTATTTTACATAAATCAAAAAGATACACTTAACCTACAAAACTTAACGTACAAATTTCCATGTATCAAAAAATGTAAGCACTTTTTTAAAGGTTTTTAATTGTCAATTAGATTTTACAAAAACAATAAAATTTGATATAGTAAATTATATTACATTATTTTTATTTTATTTTTATTTTTCTAATTTTTAATAATTTTCAATAATTTTAATTTTATGTATGAAAAAAATAGAACATATGAGATCTTATGATTTTATGGGATAATACAATCTTTATTGATAATACACATTTGTTTATTATTTCAGTTTATGTATTTGTAAATAATAATGTTTTTAAGTTTAGAAGAAATTAATATATTAAATAATGAAGGAGATGATGGTAAATTAAATGATACACATATTGAAAAATTTTCTAAATTGTTATATGAAAATTTTGGTTATCAAATGCAAAGTACTTTATTGAAAGATTTACCGAACTTTATAAAGGATATTCCTCAGAATACTGAACATTCAAATTTTATTTACAGGTGAAAGCGAGAGAGGGCATTGATTTTGCTTATTTTATGATAAACGAGTTATTCATATTCATGATATCTTCAATGACAAGTGTTCAAAATCAATCGGTCAAAGTTATAGTTTAAATGACGATTGTTTTAATTCAGATGTTAAAAGATATATAGAAAGATTATTTCCTTTTAATCCAAAAATTTATTTTGAAAATGTTCAGCAACAGCAAAATAATTACGACTGTGGTGTTTATGCAATTGCTTTTATTACATCTTTGGCTTTCGGTATTCTTCCAAATACAGTTACTTATAATCATTCAAAAATGAGATCACACTTATTAAATATATTTAAGAATAAACGTCTTTCTCAGTTTCCTTTCATTAATAAAATTGTAGATTGTGCTCTTAAAGTTAGTATTGAACATGCAGAATATAAGGAAAATATATGGTAGTAAGTTCAATTGTGAGATTTGAAAATGTTTGCAGCAATTTTAGTTATGAAAAAATGAATAATAGTAAAATGAGCATTGAAGGACGAAAAAAAATAATTTCCGCGGACAAAAAAGGCGAAATAGAAAAAATTATAAAAAGAAAAAATTCAGATAGACAACGTCGTTATCGTGAAAATAAAAAAAATTGATGCATTACAAACAGATGTAAATGTTTGCAGCAATTGTATGTATGTATGAAAAAATGAATAATAGGGAAATGAGCATGGAAGAAAAAAAAATAATACTTTTAGCTGAAAAAAAAAAGAAAAATAGAAAAAATTCGAAAACGAAAATGTGGGGAAAATCAACGCCGTTATCGTAAAAATAAAAGAATAAAAAATGCATTTAAAAAAAATGTAAATATTGGCATAAAAGTAAGCATTGAGGGAGAAAAAAATAACTCATTTTCATTTGCTTCTTTTAATGCTAACATCATTAAATTTAATGCTAGACGGCCTGGTACTTATTTTTTTAAAATACAAGGTCAGATTTATTATCAAATTAATGCGTTATATCCAGAGGAAGGTGGAAATACATCTTATGGACAAGTTTTTATATATAATGCTAATGAGGCAATTGAACATAGATTAAATCAAAATGCCCGTGTAGAAATTTAAATTAGGGCACTATCAGGTCCTGATAAGGTTGCCTTATTTTATTTAAGGCTCTGATACGGAAATCCTATCAGGCCCTGATGGTGTTTCGTCACGCTCGAAATGAAAAGGGCCGTATGTTGCCAACCTTAGACGGTCCGTATCCTAACCTTACTTCAGCCTTTAAAATAAGTAAGACTCTTTTCCGGGCCGTATTTATTCCCTATCAAATTCCGTAAATTATTATTTTTTCATTATATAATAAATGACGCGTTTCAATAAAAAATGCAAATAAAAATTTAGTGCCCCACTTTTTTCAAAGCAGTCCCTGATAACGAAATGTTTCGAAAATCTCGCGTACACATTTTGTTGTTGTTCTTGGCCGCCTTCACTGACCCTTATTGGCCCATTACACTTAGAAGTTACAATAAAAAAATAAAAAGAAATGTTATTAATTAAGAACATGATGTATACGTAGATATATTATGCATATACTTATAAATAATCGGTATTTGTAAATTTTAACGCTTTTATAACAAATAAAATTTCGTACGCAACGCGGATGGGAATCGAACGCACGACCTACGGGACGCGAGTACAGCTACCTAACCATTACCCTAAGCTCTCGAGATGGTGGTCTCACATTTTTTCCATGGTATACTCATTCACACACAAAGATTAAATTGTTTCGAGATAATTTAAACAAAAAATGCATTTGAGTTAAAAAAATAAATAAAATATATTCCTATATTTTTAGTGTTCACTTTTACAGAAAATAAAAGTAGTGGTGAAAAGTATATTGTAGTAATGATTGATATAATAGGACTAGCAAAATTCTATTTCATAAAAAACTTTTAATTAAATAATTTAAAATACTATTTAGTCAAAAAATATATTTTAATTATAAATAATAAATTATTTAATTTAAAATCTTCTAAAGTTTGCACTATACTTGTGTTGTTGTACGCCTGTAT
>CAJFCO010018303.1:280470-295687 GCA_904066015.1 Synergus gifuensis
GAAAACTCAAGTTCTTTTCCTACCCACAGGAGCAACTGTGGTAGGCAAAGTACAGGTGGAATCGCAAGGCATAGGCGCAACTATCCTTGTAGATTTCCATACACTTATGTATGGAGAATTACCAACGCTCAGGCGCACCTATCGTTGTCAATTCTCATATAACAAAATGTCACGCCATAGGAGCTACTATGCGTAGCATATTTTTGATATGCTATTTCTTTCTCTCTTTCCTATTCAAAGGTGTACAATTTCTACAGTCAATAGGATCATTTAAGGCTGTAGAAATTCATGTCAAAATATTAATAAATAGGAGCATTTATTATTAATATTTTTCCACCCAAGAATATTTCTTTATCAAGTAACTCTCATATCCTTCTCCTGTAAATCCTGTCTAATAAATCGCAAAATGATAGAAATGTATTTGCACTCAACAGGCGCATCTGTGAGCGATAAATTAAACCGACGGATAATATTTAGTAGGAGCATCTACAAATATTATCTATAAAAACGCATTAGAGATTTATATAACCGAACCTTACTCTATTTTTCCTATCAGTCCTCCCTTCTCTCCGTACCGTCAAAACCGCTGAAGTAAGAGAACTGAGACGTTTAATATTGTATTCCGCAAAATCGCCTGTATGTCTAATTCGTTCACGAATCTGTCAATTTGTACTTTGTCTGACAAATCCGAAATATCTATGATTACAGGACGAATAGTCACTTCATCTGTCTTCGTTCAGACACATTGATTCAACTACACACAGACAACAAAATCAACCATAACATAGATTCTTATTTCATTCTTTCTTTTGTTATTTCTATTAAATTCACACTGTTATATTTGTAAATCATTGGGAATAAATATTGTTATTATATTTTCCAGTAAAACAAAGTTGTTCGATTTCCATTTAATTATCTTTAAAACCTGACCCTGGCTCGACTGAAGCGTTCGATAAGATAATTAAAAATAATAAGATCTTTCAGAGAAAATCGGAACGTTACAACAATATAAAATAAAGGGACATCAATTTGGGGAGCATCTTTAGAACAAAGATGGGGTTAAATAACGTAACATAATTAAATTTATATGGTCTTTAGGGAAATACATATATTTTCAGGGTTTTAAATGGTCATTAAGGCAAATATAATTGAGGGAATAATATATATAAAGGATCTTTATAAGCATATTTCAGGTTCGGAACTCCGGATTATAATTAATAAAATTATAGGGAAAACATAAGCAGTAAATGGGGCAACAATAAGTCAAACAATATAAAATACTGATTCAGCCAAGGAGATAAAAGTAAATAATTATAATAAAAGGACTTGGCTGAATCGTAATACACTACTCACAAAAATTAAAGGATATAAAAAAAATTCCAAATTTTTGGGTGATATTCAAAATGGAATAACTCGGAGAAAAATGATCGTACAGAAAACTAAAAAAAAAGAAAATTGTAGATCCAGGTATCTACTTTTCACATCTGGACTGAAAAATTTTTTATCGCGTGCGGTTTTCAAGTAATCATCGAAAAACTAACGAAAAAAAATTGTTCCAAATTTTTGCTCGTCTTTAAAATGGTCTGTGGGCTTCAAAAAAATTTTTTTGTCATCTAACCAAAAAGTTCTTTTAGAGAATTTAATCAGCTTTAATTTGAGCTAATGTAGAGCTCCGTACCATGATTTAGTGCAGAGTTATCGTTGATCAAATCAGAAAAGTCAATTTTAAATTCGACCATCAATTACTCGGGAACAAATGATCTTACAGAAAATGGAAGCAGGGTTTTGGAAACTGAAAAGCATTCTCTATGACATGAAATTAGTGGCTATTGATAAAAAAAATTTTTTGAAGTGATAATGTTGAATGAAGAAAGTTTAAAATTTGAAAATTTAAGGATATTTGTAAAACGTGGTATAACTTTAGATATAGTGGATGAACGAAGGGTACCGTCCGTAATTTTTTAACCTTAATGTGTCCCTAAAAAACCCTCAAAGATACAAAGCGCTACGATTTTTTTTCTTAGTGTCCCGGAAGTTTAAATTTATCATTTCTGTCAAAAACCACCGTCACAAGCAATTTTTCCGTTCTTATTCATTTTTTCAACTTCAAAATGTTTTTTTTTTTTACAATAATGCGCAATTTCTCTGTTCGTAGGCATAAATCACCAAGAACAAGTGAAAAAAAAAAATTTTTCGAAAAAACATTTTTTTCAAAAATTAAAAAAAAAAAATTTTTATTGTTTTCACTTACCGCCGGCATTAGCGTTACCCAAAGCGTACCACGTGGAGGTTGCACTTTCGAATTTCCGCTTCTTACGCGAACGAGTGTGTGTGTTAAAGGGTTTCTAAACTTTCGGGCTACAGTTTAATACCACATCCGTGGCCGATAAGTGTCGTCTTGGCATATCACGATTCAAGATTACCAAGTACTTTATGAATTTCAACTCGCTGCGACAATTTTCAATAAAGCGTGGGTTAAGAATGGGAAATGATTTCCAAGTTTATTCTGAGTCTCAACTCGCTGCGACAATTTGCAATAAGCGTGGCTTAAGAATGATTCAAGATTGCCAAGTTTATTCTGAGTCCGAACTCGCTGCGACAATTTTGAATAAAGCGTGGGTTAAGAATGGAAACAGATTACCAAGTTTCTTTTCCCATTCTTAACCCACGCTTTATTGAAAATTGTCGCAGCGAGTTGAAATTTACAAAGTACTTGGTAATCTTGAATCGTGATATGCCAATACGACACTTATCGGCCACTGATGTGGCTTGACTTGTTACTCTCCTACAAGAGGGTTACAGTCAGGCAGAAGTTGCAGCTACAATGGGAGTTAGCCAGTCTGTTGTCAGTCGTGCCTATGCCCGATTTAAAGAGACGCAAAATTACGATCGTTGACCGGGTCAAGGTAGACGACGAGAAACTACCGTGCGTGATGATCGGGCCATCATTCGCGAAGCTCGTCGAAATCCAATTTCACGTGCGCGTATGATCGCTCAGCAATTTCGCAATCGTCGTCAACGTCCTCCCCATGAGCATTACATCTCGGCTTCAACGGTTCGAAATCGTCTTCGAGAGCAAGGGTTACGTGCTCGGTGCCCAAATCGTGTACCAATGCACACTCCTAGACATCGTCGAATGAGACTTACCTATGCGCGTGGCCATAACCATTGGGGTCATAGACAGTGGACCAATGTGTTAATCACAGACGAGTCCAGAGTCGGTCTTCATGGCAACGACAGATGATCTCTTGTTTGGCGTCGTCTTGGAAAACGAAATGAAGATCGATTTATGCGACCTGTCGTGACGTTCAACGGTGGAGCAGTGATGGTATGGGCAGGTATTTCCATCAATACCAAAACACCTTTGGTTATCGTTCCCGGAACGTTGACTGCCGAAAGATATCTCAACGAAATTTCCTTGCCGCCAACAATGTTCCAACGCTCAATCATCCACCTATGAGTCCCGATTTAAACCCGATTGAGCACGTTTGGGATTTGCTCAAGCGGCGATTGCAGCAAAATTATCCGCCACTGCATTACTTGAGACAGTTGACCGATGCATTGTTGCGATGTTGGCAAGGGATTACGCAGAATGACATTCGTCGGTGCATTAATATGCGAGAACGCCTAGACGCTGTGATCCAAAACAGAGGTGGCAATACGCGGCATTAAACTGTAACTTGGAAGTTTAGAAGCCCTTTAACACACACACACACACACACACACACACACTCGTTCACGTAAGAAGCGTAAATCCGACCGTGCAACCTCCACGTGGTACGCTTTGTGTAATGCTAATGCCGGCGGTAAGTGAAAACAATAAAAAAGATTTTTTTTTTACTTTTTGAAAAAAATTTCTTTTCGAAAAAATTTTTTTTTTCACTTCTTCTTGGTGATTTATGCCTACGAACAGAGAAATTGCGCATTATTGTCAAAAAAAAAAACATTTTGAAGTTGAAAAAATGAATAAAAACGGAAAAATTGTTTGTGACGGTGGTTTTTAACAGAAATGATAAATTTAAACTTCCGGGACACTAAGAAAAAAAATCGTAGCGCTTTGTATCTTTGAGGGTTTTTTAGGGACTGATTAAGGTTAAAAAATTACGGACGGTATTCTTCGTTCATCCACTATATCTAAAGTTATACAACGTTTTTCAAATATCCTTAAATTTTCAAATTTTCAACTTTTTTTCATTCAACATTATCACTTCAAAACTTTTTTTTATCAATAGCCACTAAGTTCATATCATAGAGAATCCTTTGCAGTTTTCAAAACCTTGCTTCCATTTTCTGTAAGATCATTTGTTCCCGAGTAATTGATGGTCGAAATTAAAATTGACTTTTCTGCTTTGATCAACGATTACTCTGCACGAAATCATCGTACAGAGCTCTCCATTGGCTCAAATTAAAGCTGATTAAATTCTCTAAAAGAGCTTTTTAATCACATGACCAAAAAAATTTTTTTGAAGCCCACAGACCATTTTAAAGACGAGCAAAAATTTGGAAAAATTTTTTTTCGTTATTTTTTCGATGATTACTTGAAAACCGCGCGCGATAAAAAATTTTACCGTCCAGATGTGAAACGTAGACACCTGGAGCTACAATTTTCTGTTTTTTAATTTTCTGTACGACCATTTTTCTCCGAGTTATCCCATTTTGAAAATCACCCAAAAATTTGGAATTTTTTTTATATCCTATAATTTTTGTGAGTAGTGTAGTAGATTCAACTGCAAACAACAAACAACAACAAAATTGCACCATAGAAACACGTACGCACTTATAGCCGGCAGAACACAAAGAAATACAAATGTCTGACCGGGACAACAAACGCTTTACGTGGCACGTGCCTTCTCTGTTCCCTCAAATTTTTAATGAGAACAATGGGAACCAATGAACGCGTATTTTTCCACTGGACGGCCTCTACGCATGCGTTCCAGTATTTAAAATTAAATATTAAATATATGCAATTTGTTGATTTTATAGAATTAACGGAATAGTCCCTTTTTTGTGAATGATAATTGCTTTGTACAAATATTTCAGACGTTAAGAAATAACGGTTTGTATTTTAGAATTTTAAATTCGTACGAAAATAAAGTTTTGAGACACTGCGCGTCTGCGCACAAGCTAGACGAACTGTACTCCATATGTGACGTTGTGATCGTCTGCTTTCATACGATGTTTGACGATTTCCGAATCGTTTGAATTACTTTTTAAAAAACGTGCTCATATGCAGAAGCATTCCTCATTAACTAATATCCTGAAAATATTTTTCGCCACGTAAAGACATATTTATAAAGGTAAGTGAACATTATTTTCTGTAGGTACATGTAGAATAAATATATAGAGTTCTTCATTGAAGTTTCAATTTTGAGGTTAGTTGTTTATGCATTTTCTGTTACTTTTCAAACTTTCATCAATACTTTATCGCACAATCAGTGCAGTAAATTTTTTAACAAATTTCACTCCTTCCATATGAAGACTCTAACATGGGAATTAATTCTTTTTCTTTTAATCAAGAAATAAAGATATAACATAATCATGAATCTACAAAATTGATCAAGGTATTTATTTATGTTCAATGGGTCTCCTAGCTTACACAATAATGATATTGCTACAGTTGAGGATGAGAGAATGTGAAGAAATAAAGTTCGTTTTATTGAAATGTAAAATGATATTTAAAATTCGAATATGTTTTCTTTCAGTTTATAGTGAAAATGGACGAAGAGAATTCTCCCAAACCGAAGTACTATAAAATGCGCCTAGATCCGAATTATAGAGTGGGAATGGTTGACGAGAAAACCCATAAATTATGGGAAAAAGCTTCTCGGAATAAGCTGCATGACCTTACAGGAAGCGGTAAGAATTCGTCTTCAATTCTCTAATCAATTCGTCTTCACTTGTAATTTTATGTAATATTTTGGATAAGTATCTTGCCTATAAGCTTACTGAAGCTTTCTTCATTGACTTATATTAATTAAAATTTTCCTGAACAAGATGACTCTAATATTGTTTTCCACTTTCATCTTTGAAAAGTAAAAGATAAAAACAAACCATAAACAATGTGCAATAATATAATTTTAATTTTTTTCGTCTAACCCAGTGGGCAAAAGATATTAGAAACGTTTTTGGAACGTTCCAAAATCGAACCAGGAACGGTCCTTATGTCCGATGTCCTAAAAACGTTCTAAAGACGTTTTTGAAACGTCTTTCGGACATCGGACATAGGGACCGTTCCTGGAACGTTTTTGGAACGTTCCAAAAACGTTTGTAATATCTTTTGCCCACTGAGAATTGAATGTTTCCAATAAAAAAATTATGTAATTTCCAACGTTTCTGAAATAACTACGTAAATTTCTATAAATATTGGTTTTTAATTCTTGAATTCGGAACATTACACATTTTCAAATCTACACTTTTCAAATTTTTTTTCGGAATTTCATTTTTGACGAGCATTCAGTTTGAAGTTGTTCATTATTCTGGGGTTAAATTTTCTAATACAGTTCAAAAAACCTGACTAAGAATTATTTAATTTGCAAGGCTTTGAAAATTTTCAATTACAAAAATATCAGTTTTGCATTCTTAAAGGCAGGTCTGTTATTTTTATTTTAATCGATTCTCAATTAAATATTGTTGAAGTTTTTAAGCTTCTAATTATAATTTATTTAATTTTTTGTACAATTATTAAAATTATGAACATTAAACTTGTAAGTAGTGTTTAATTTCCAAGCCATTAGAATAACGTTTATCGCAATTATGAAACCTCCAATTATTAATAAAATAAAACATTTTTAATTGTATGTTGATAAATTTTGCTTCCTCATAGAGGAAGCTTTGTGGTGGTGACAAAATCCAGTTTCCTAAAAAAGATTTTTTTCCACATATTTTAAAGTCAATATATCTAACATGATGTCCTGAAAAATTGTCCGGATGTGTGTGTGTGTGTGTGTGTGTGTGTCACGATCCAGCAATTTCTTGAAAACGCGTAGAGATAAATTGGTAAAATTTTGCATAGTTATTTCATTATACACCTAGTTGAATTTCGTACAATGGTTTAACAAAATATTTTATTTTACAAGTTTTATGTACTTTTATAATTTTCTTAAAATTCATTTTTTCACTATAACTTCTCAAATAATCAAAATTCAAAGATGATGTAAGGAAAACGTAGATTCCTTGTGTCGAAACGAATCGATTGACCTATATTATTAATGAATTTCATTAAAAAATAATAAAGTTATGGTTAATTGTATTTTTTCAAAAATTAATTTTTCGACTATAACTTTTCAAATAATCAAAATTTTGACTTGACGTAAGGAAAATAAATGTTCTTTGCATCGAGACGAATCGATTGGTCTATAATATTATTTCATTTCATTGAAAAATAACAAAGTTATGGTTTTATTTAGTTTTAAAAAATTAGTTTTTCAACTATAACTTCTATAATATTCAAAATTAGAAGCTGTCGTAAAGAAAATAAAGGTTCCTTACGTCGAGACGAATCGACTGACCTATAAGATTAATGCATTTCATTGAAAAATATGAATGTTATGGTTAATTGTATTTTCAAAAATTAATTTTTCGACTATAACTTTTCAAATAATCAAAATTTTAACTTGACATAAGGAAAATAAATGTTCCTTGCATCGACACGAATCGATTGTTCTGTAATATTATTTCACTTCATTGAAAAACAACAAAATTATTGATCTATTTAATTTTGAAAAATTTGTTTTTCAACTATAACTTCTCTAATATTCAAAATTCGAAGCTGACGTAAGGAAAATAAAGGTTCCTTGCGTCGAGACGAATCGATTGACCTATAAGATTAATGCATTTCATTGAAAAATAAGAAAATTGTGCTTGGTTGTAATTTTTGAAAATGAATTTTTCGAACATAACTTCTCAAATAATCAAAATTTAATGTTGATGTAAAGAATAATTAATGCTTCCTCTATGAGGAAGCAAATCATATTTGCTTACAGGAAGCAAAGTGCTCATTGAATGAGCACAAAAGTTGATACAACTTCACAGCTAGTGAAATATATTTCAGTTTTGCATCGTCAGATTTGAGAAGAGTTCTACTTTTAATGCTTTAATTTTTTCTCAGTTTTAATACTTACAATAAAAAGTTCTTCTGGTTTGAAATGAGCAATTTTTTAATTGTAATGGCAGGGAAATATTATTAGAAACCGAGAAGAAAGTCAAAAATTTGTAGAACGTTTTGGTTCTTACATTTTTAATAGCCACATTGAAATATTTATATTTATTATAGAATTTGGCTATCAGAAAAAAACTTCTCGCACTCATAGCGCGCTAATCATAATTTTTACTATTTATTTTAATTTATTATAAATTGATATTTCTTAATTAATGTTCATTCCTTTTACAATATTCACATTATTTAACATTTTATACAATGTTATTATACTCGTAGGTTTAAAAATACAAATCGGCGCAGATGACGAGCCGTAATGTAGTTTGCAAAAATCCGTGGAAAATCTGGAATCCTTCCATTTTGCAGAATATCAAGAATACGAAGTCATTCCTCAGGTGGAAGAATATGTTGATCGACAGTATCAAATCGACTCCGAATCGAGTGACTATGATGAAGACGTTAATATCCTCGAAGAAAATGTACAGGTCAAGAATAAATCTTTTCCATACGAGTCTACAACGGAAGAAAATTTTGAAATGACATTCATCGAAGGAAAATCCTCGAATTCTTTTACGTCCTCGAGTATCAACGATGGGGATAAAATCATGTTTGAAGAGTCTGGTATGAGTGTAAATGATGTAATTGAAATGGTTCTTGCTTACGGTATAAGGTTTGACATTAGTCAGCAAGCTCGTGAATGGTTAATCGAGTTTTTAAAAATTTGTGCGGGTCCACGTTTTAAAGACTTTATAGTATCAAATTATAAATTGTCCCAAGCGTTCGATCCACCTTCTGACAAAATTTCGTATCACTTCTACTGCGATAAATGTAAATAAAAAGAGAAATTATTGCATTTTTCCTTCAAGGAAGGTATTAAAAGCCAGAGGAAGGTCTCTGATAAATGTGAAATAGAGCTCATAATTAGTCTTGGTAATCCCAATTTTTTTGTGATCGTGGATTTAAAATATCAATTATAAATACTATTACAAAATGAAGAAGCTGCTCATTCTATCCTTTCGAAAATTACCAGTAATACCAAAAACCAACTTAACAATGACGTACGGGATGTGGAGGATTCGAAATTGTACAAAAGAACATCTCAATTAAATCCGAAGATGTTAACGTATAATCTAAGCACTGATGGTGCACCTCTTTTTCACATAACTAAAAGAGGTTTCTGGCCTTTACAACTTGTATTAAATTTCTTGCCTTTAAACATAAGATTCAAATATGTATTGTTAGGCGGTATCATGGTAGTTCGTTCTGAACCTAAGCCTGACCTCATGAATCTTTTTATAAAAGAGTTCACGACACAAGTCACATGCCTTTATTCTGAAGGAATTCGAGTGAACCTTCCGAATCATGATGGAGAAGTTATATTAAAATTCGCTCCATTGTGCGTTGTTGCGGATTCTGTAGCTCGGCCAATATTACAGAACAGATATCAGTTTAATGGATACTGTAGTTGTAGCTATTGCTATCATAGAGGTCTGTATCTTCGAAAAAGTGGCATAAGATATCCTTTCTTAGAGGAGCAACCGAAATTAAGATCTCACGCTTCACATATGAAAGATGCAGAATATGTTCTAAGGAATGTATAATCCTAGCGATTGAGATTATATCCAAAGGGAGTTGGAAGGATGTGGAGATGCCGTGAGGGGAGAATAATTAGAGAGAACACCATTTAAAAGGAATAAATATAGTTTATTACCTCGTAGACATGGTGGATCTTCGGTCCTCGACGGATACAAAGGGTTGGGCTCCAGCTCCAAAAGCCAAAATATATAAGCGAGCTCCTGCTCGAATCGTAGCCAAAATAAGTAATAATACCCGGGACTTGTTAACCGGTTCCCAAAACGTGATTGAATCCAATTGCCGTGATTACCGCTCGCCTCGAGCGTACAACAGTGACTGACGGAACCGGGTGCCCGGCCGACGATGCGCAACACCGTTGCTCGCCGGACTAGGCCCCGCCCCACGCTTGCACGCAGGCAAACAATGTAACAGCCATGTTACACCCCCCCCTCTATGTGGGAGTTTGGGTCCATGACCGAAACTTGTTCCAAATCTTTGAGCTCTGCCTCAAAATACTAGTGAGTCCGCTGTCCTAAGCCCAGCTCCCATATTAATCTACCATTTGGGCTCACCATGTCCCACTATTTCCTAAGTAACATTATCCTTTCCAATCTTACTTAACCAACTATATTAACATTTCAACAATTTACTTTGTCGTTGAAGAATCTATCGTTATCGATGTACAATTTTTCTGGTATAACTTTTTTACAATATTGGCATTCTTTGCCCCTAATTTCATGGCTAGCTTCCTTGACTCTTCCTTCTCTTCCTTCCTGTCCAACTTGGTTTATTCTTAACCTGAAACAATAACAAAAGAGTCGTTTTGTCTTTTGGAGTAGTCAGTTTGAGTCAAGAGTCTGTTTGAGTTTTTTTTCTCTCGCAAAGTTCTCTTTGGGCCAGTTTGGTTTTCTCTGCCCTTACTCTCCTGAGCCGACACTCCTCTAACTCGCAAGCTTCTAGTTTCCTCTAGAACTTGCATATGTGACACTGCGGGCTGTAGAAGATTTGACCTTGGAGCACTCGAGCCCTTCGCTCCAGTAACCAATGCTGAGCCTTGCAGTTGTCGAGGTTCTCCCAGAAAGTCTTCTCCGCTCGCACTGTATTGCACCAATTGCTCAACTTATTAGTCCAAGACCTGTGAAAAACCAAAAAGTATTCCGCCCTTTTTTTTTGTTGGAGTCTTTCGTCTTAAGTGTTATGGAGTTAAGAGTTTTGAGTTATGTATTTCGAGTTAAGAGTTCTGAGTTTCTGTTTTCTTTTATTCTTAATTTAACCTTAAGGGTTATCTTTATTCTCTTAGTGGTTCTCTTTTCCCTTTACTAATTTTTCAGTAATTTCTTTATTTTCTTGTATTGGTTCCATCTCTAATTTGAAATCATTAACATTCCAAATCCCGATACTTTTACCTTTTAAATCTTTAATTTCATAAGTTGTTAGAGACAGCTTTTTCTTTATTATGAACGTTCCCTCATACTTGTCAAATAATTTCCCCGCTTTTCTCTCTGCTTTATTTGATAAATTATTAACTGTTTTCAAAACCCTGTCTCCCACTTTATATCCTTGTGGCTTTCTTCTCAGATTGTAATACCCTGCCTGTCTCTGATTCGCTTCATCTAAGTTCTTTTGAACCTGATCTTTTATTATTTGGAAGCTACGCCACCTATCCGTCCATTTATCGACGTCATGAAACTCTACTTCTTCCGAATTTTCTATTTCCGATTTTAGGGATTGCTGCGGCTGCAATTCCCTACCTAAATTAATTAATGCTGGAGTAAAACCCGTCGACGCGTTCTTACTCGTATTCATTGCATACTTGATATCGACTAGATATTCGTCCCATGACGTATGATCATTGTCCAAGTATGCCTTAATTAATTGCTTTATTGTTCGATTATACCTCTCAGTTGGATTCGTCTGAGGGTAATATTTTGGTGTGGTTAGGTGTCTAATCCCGAATTTTTGCGCTAACAGTCTAATGTTCTTGTTAACGAACTCTGTCCCGTTGTCTGTTAGCAATATTCTGGGGGTTCCCCAATGCGATATTATTTTATTACAGAACTCCGTTTCTATTTCTTTACCATTAGCTTTTTTCATTGGAATTATTTCTACCCATTTCAAGAAATTGTCCACTATCAATAAGATGTATTCGTTTTTACGCTTTTTCGTTAAGGGCAACGGACCCATAATGTCCGCTGTAACCATCGTCCATGGTTCCTCTACCATTCTCTTACCCATTATCCCTATTTTAGGTTTGTTCCCAGGCTTCATCCGTTGACAAATCTTGCACATTTTAACTTACTTTAGAACTTCGGAATAACTACCAGGCCAAAAATAGCTCTCCGATACTCTCGCGTATGTTTTTTCGGCTCCCAAATGGCCTGCTTGCACATTGTCATGGTTTTCGAGTAAAACCTGTTTCCGCAATCTTCTCGGGATTACCAATTTCCACGGGTTGGAATCTGGTAGGAGTTTTGATTTTAACGGGTCTGGTCTATAGAAATATAATTGAGAATCTCTTATTCTCCAATTCTCGTTTTCTTTGGGATGTTTTAACACTTGTCTAACCTTGGCTTTATACCAATCATCGGTTTCGTTTTTCATGCTCACAAGCGTTTTTTCTACGCACGTTGCTAGAGCGTTGGATAACGGTTTCTCACTCTCATTCTTCCTCGAGAGTGCATCAGGTACGTAATTCGAACTACTTTTTCGATAGACTACCTCGTAATCATATTCCAGCAGTTCAAGAGCCCATCTGGCTACCCGTCCTGTCGGATTTATCATGTCATGAAGCCATTTCAAGGCTTGATGATCAGTCAAGACCTCGAAATGAAAGCCCTCTAAATAAGGTCTAAATTTCCTTATCACCCAATTCACTGCCAAACATTCTAACTCTATAGCCGAATATCTCGTTTCCACCCCGTTTAAGCCTCTACTCGCGTACGCGACTACGCGATTTTCGCCATCTTTTATCTGTGTCAAAACCGCTCCCAACCTCGTTGTACTCGCGTCCGTCTCTACTTGGAACGGTAAAGTAAAGTCTGGATGTTTAAGGATTGGATCCGAGGTTAATGCTTGCTTAATTCTTTCAAAAGCTGCTTCCTGATCCTTTCCCCACTCCCAGGCTTTACCTTTTTTTAACAACCTATTAAACGGTTCTACTATCTCCGCAAAACGTGGTATGAACTTCCGGTACCAACTCGCCATTCCAATCAGTCTTTGCAATTGTTTTATATTTTTGGGCGCTGGGTATTCAAGAATTGGCTTTATTTTGTCTTCGTCAATCAGAATACAATTTTTATTTATTTTTAAACCCAAGTATTTGACTTCCGAACAACCGAATTCGCATTTTTCCGGGCTAATCGTTAATCCCGCCTTATTTACCCTATCCACTACTATCCCTAAGTACTTTAGGTGCTCGTCAAAGCTATCGGTCGCGATAACTATATCATCCAAATAGCTAAAGACCTGTGGCTTCAATTCGGGTGTTATTATTTTGTCCATAAGTTTCTGGAACGTTGCAGGTGCATTGGGCAGTCCAAAGGGCATCCTCTTGAACTGATACATGCCCTTTCCAGGGACTATGAACACGGTTAGAGGTTTGGACTCTTCCTCTAAAGGTATTTGCAAATATGCCAATTTCAGATCTACCTTGGATATATATTTTGCGGCCTTGAGAACGTCTTTGATCTCACCCATCAAGGGTATCGGGTAACCATCTTTCTTCGTCACTGTGTTGAATTTCCGAAGGTCAAAACAAAACCTATATTTTCCGTTTGGTCGTTTAATCATAACTATAGGATTCGACCATTCTGAGCATGAGGGTTCAATTATTCCCTGCTCCAGCATTTTATACACTTCTTCGCAAATTGCCTCTTTCATTTTCGGTCTTACCTGATAGAACCTTTGCCTTATCGGCTTGTGCCCCTGCACGTCTATCTTATGCTCCGCTAAATGTGTAGCCTTATGTTCTTTTCCCACTTCGGGTTTAATTTTCCTACTCAAAAATTCTTCCAACTTTTTTTGTTGGGTTTCATCCAATTCTTTTATTCCTGACGCTCTTTCGTCAGTCTTTCCTTTTTCAATTTTCTCAATTGACGTATTTATTTCCAGTTTCTTTGCGCTAACGTCTTTTCGCAATATAGCCCTATTCTTAAATTGTTTCTACTTTTTCTCGTTAGCCTCTTTAACTATCCTACACGCTTTTTTATTCCTTACCAAATTTATTTCCATTAATTTTGGCGGTACCGTTCGTCTTGCTCGCGACCTTTCTCCTTCGTCATCATCCCTCTCTCTCAGCTTACTGAGACATTCAAACCGATCATTCCTTGGAATTTTGGAGTAAAATGGGGGTTAATTTTTGGGTTTTTCCGTTCAGAGATTGGGCTCTCTCTGCTACTACGGATAAATTGGGATTTTTATTTTTACCCGATTTCCGATCGGTTTCTATTTGTCTACTTAACTCGGTTGTTTTGTCGCTCTTCAGATTGACTTTATTCCCGAATTTTATTATAGGCTTAGATTGTGGATTGGGTGTCTCTTGATTTTGATTGTCGATTTTATTCGGCTTAGGGGGGCTATGGGTTGAGACTCCATTTTGAATTTATTCGCAGGGTTGTCTGGTAACCACCAAACTTCGTATTCGTAATCAAAAGTCATCCCTAATCTTTTCAACATATCGGTGCCTATTATTCCGGTTGATTTCAAATCCGGTACTATCCATACTAAAATTCTTCTCTCAGAATTTCCTCTCTCTACAGGAATAGAAACCTGACCTGTAATTTCTAATTCTTCCCCATCTGCTACTATTAGGGTTTTCGCTACGGGTTCTGAAACTAAGATTCCCGATTCCTCAATCACTTCTTTTAATTTTTTACCTATGTACGAGTGTGTCGCACCCGTATTCACCAATACTTTATATAGTTTGTCTTCAAACTTTATTATGAGGCGAAACCTTGTTTCTCCCTCTCCGTTATTTTCCGAATCTAATTTTTTGGATGGTCTGGCTCCGGGTATTTTATCATCCTTCGCCCGCCCCTCTAGTTTCCCGAATTCTTATATCTGTATCGGCAATCTCTTGCCATGTGACCCGGTTTGTCACACACATAACATCTTGGGGCTTCTTGTTGCCCATTGGGATTTCTAGGAGGCCATTGCTTCCTATCTGGTGTTTGAGTCCCTGTTGGTTCGGTCCTGGTTTCATTGGGTTGTTTTGTAAATTTGGGGGGTGGCTCTATTGCCTTAAAATCGGGTTGTTGTCTGTCTACCGATTCTATTTCGTTGTTCTGTACTCTCGGTTTTCGGTTTTGTTCGTAACGTCCATCCGAATTTTCTTCGCTTCGGTAATTATTCCATTGGTTCTCGTATCTTTGCCTATTAAATTGTCGTGGTTTCTTCGCTTTTCTATTTTCGTAATTCTCGCTCGCTTTTTGTTTACTTTCTGTCACCGTTAGAATTTGACCCCTGATTTTCGACTTCAATCTTTCTACT
>CAJFCO010018304.1:0-14174 GCA_904066015.1 Synergus gifuensis
TGCGACATCACATACCGAGCTGTCGCACGAATCGGGGTTTCACTGTATATTTGTTTTGTGCGTGGTTTAGAGACCAAAATTTTATCATTAAAAAGTCACATCACATCATGTTAATTACGTAAGAAACTTTGAGTGCTTTGAGGCAAATGTTAATATTAACCGAGTTCACTAAAATTTAGTGGAGATCATTTTTTTGGTCATTATAACAAAATAGGGGGGTGAAACCAAGAAGAATCGAAAATCGAAAAGTAAGGACCACTCTATTGCATGCATTACGTCTGGGATGTCGTTCACTTTTTGACTGAGAAGGAAGCAGGTTTCGAAGGAAACCAACTTATGAGAACCACCTTCGGAGATCCTTGTTAAATGCGGTACGTGGCTTCTAGCTGACGTCAGACCAAGAATACTCTAATGAGGACACTCAACTCCACTGGAGGGGGTGAGCCGGAAAACGTAGTCGTAATTTTGAGAGCTCGGGGGGAACTGACTGAAACATGCTCTAGTTGATATATTTATAGATCTCGTCGGCAGTCCCCCTTATATGGTCATCGCTGATTGGTTCTTAGAAAAAAAATGGGGATTTTTCGAAGTGCCGCAAAGGTGGGAGCGCTACCGAGCTTTGCAAGAGTGTGGGAATATTTTTAAAAGTTGTCGGGGATTGGCTACTATGAAAAAGGTGGGAATTTTTCAGAGAGTCGCAAAGGTGGGAGCACTTTTGTGTTTCATAAGAGTGAGAGTATCAATTTGTCGCAATTGATGCGCAGAGATCATCGTACATCCCGATGATGAGTTTGTAGTGATTTGATAAGAGATCTCATCGCGGCGTGGATGAGCATCAGAGTTGGGTTTTAGATATTTAAAAATATTTTCTGTGATAAAAAAATCTTTTTAATTTGGTTGACAGGTATATATTAGAATGGCCAAGGTGGTCAAATAAAATAATAAAAAAGGAGTTTATTGCTAAGAGCAACTTTTGCCGATATCAATATCATTTATAACTGGAAATTAGATTTATGTAAATGAGGTGGAGATTTCTGTCATTCTATATTACTTTCTCATCAGAGAATGTATTAAATTTGTGTAAAATTAAACCCCCCCTTTTTTCAAAACGCTCCAACGCTCTTAAAGTTTATAAAAAAAAAAAAGTTTTAGCCAAACACTTTTTTGGTAATCATAAATATTTAGAATCTGACAAACGTATCTTTCAGGAAAAATCATGTCGGTCCGGTAATGCATTAACTATTAAATTATGTTTTATTTTTAGGGGTGCTGAAATGGCTTGGCAAGGAAGAGTCGATGAGGACAATACTAAAAAATGGATTGCAGCTAGCAGTGTTAAATGTAATGGAAGTGAAACGAAATTTCGGGAATGCAAGTTAGTAATGATAAAACTGAAAATATTTGGTTATGGAAGCTACCAATAAAACCATATTGAAAATGGATAAGATTTGTTTAAAACCAGAATAGATTACTGCATGGATCTATGTGGGAATTGGAACGATAAATTATAATACATATTTTAATTCTAAAATGGAGACAGCAGGGTCGAGTGCCTAGTATCCGTCCGTGAAATTAGAATGATTCATTGTTTACAAAGTTTCGAAATTTAAATGTCCTAACCCGGTAATAGTTGATAATTGTCGAGAAGGTGATTTTGTAAAAATTAAATCGAAATTACCTAACCTTTTATTTAACTGTGAGTTGGTATCATGAGGGTGCGAATTTACAAAAATTGAGGGTCCGGATTCTATAACCACGCATAAAATTCGCCTGGCTGCTTCAGACGGTCAGACCTCCCGAGTTGGCCCCTGATGTCTTCAAAATCGATTTCGAAAATAAAATTTTTTAAATATATGGTTTTGTAGGAAATTTCATGGCGCATCTTTTATCCCCTTACAAAAAAGTTGTATTTCCTACTGTTTCTAAAAGAAAGTGGAAAAACTCAATTTTTTGAAAAATTAAATTTAATACATATTTTCACTTCTACTCGCTCCAGAAGACAGAGTTTTTAATATTTTTAAATTAAAACTGGAGGAGTTATTCTTCAAAGTGTTTTGAAGATGATATGCTCTTTAAAAATTTTCCGATTTGTTATGAAAAAAAGTTATTAATTGTTTTTCCATGCAGTATCAAAATAACGTTATGCAACTTTGAAACGCTTCGTTTATCGAGGAAATTTTGAGTAAGCCCAAACTTCCAGCGGAACAAATGTTCATTAGGCTAAAATGAAGTTTTATGAAAAGTTTTACTTCAATTGAATCAATCGTTAAAGAAATATGAGCATTCAAACCGCGAGTCAAATATAAACAGAGCGCGTAAGAGGTGAGAATACTTCGGCACCCCGACCGTCTAATGAGATTGCAAAAATTATTTCATTCACCTTTAATTTTTATCTTGTAATTTTTTTTCAGATTCACTTATTCGGGAGCGTGTGTTATAGAAAAGGATGCAGTAGGCATTAGGTGCATGCCTAATCGAATTGTTCATTGTCATCGGGACGAGATTCCTCACGAAGGTCAATGTTATCACCTAGTAGTTCCCGATAAAAGTATTAATCATGCTGAGGCTTTAGATTACTGTAAACAGAGAAATGGACGACTTATAGATATTAAAAATCAAGCTGAGAATAATTTTGTGTCCGAGTGGCTTATTCAAAATCACCCCAAAGTACAATCTTTAATGACGTCTGGAGTTGGCTTTACAATGCTTAATAGGACAATTTGGTATTGGGAAGGTTCAGAAGATGTAAACGTAAGGTCAGTATAGTTTCTCTATAGAATTTATACATCCCTATTGAAAAAATCCTCGTGTTATTTTCGGATGAGGAAAATACGAGGAAATCCTTGAGGATTTTCAAATTCCTCGAGGAAATCCTCCAGTCAGAGAATTAGTTGTCGCAAAATTCCTCGAGGAATTTGAAAATCCTCGTAGATTTCTTGGTGTTTTCCTTTCCGCTTTATGCAAAGTTGAATAGATTTAATAGACAAAGAAATACTGCGACCCAGAATTTATTAATCTGAGATTTCAGTTGTAAACATTTCCTGTATTTGAAAACGCAAAGGTTTTTCGTTCTACAGCTAAGAAGCATATTTTTTGCTGCTTTTCTTAGAACGAAGAATGCACGGTTAGAATTGCGTGCTTAATTATACATACTGCATGTACATGTTGGTTCGCATGAAATGGACTGACACTGATTTTAAAAGGACTACGTACGACCTCTTGACTGCTTTAGTAGTCGGTCAACAATCTACTCTACCGGCAAGAAGACCATTATTCAGTCACGTTCCATACGCTTGCTTTGGATTTTTGCTATTTCATTTGTACTTCTCAATATTCTCCTTTTCTTATAATAATAATATTATCTAATAACGGGGGTTAGGTTGGTCTCTGACGAATTTTTAATATTTTTTTGTAACTTTGCAGATGAAAAGAGGATCCCAGACTACAAAAAAAAAATAATTTTTTGGACAATCGTTCATATTTAGGGATTGAAGTTACCCCTTTTTTGACTCTTTTGCCGTTTTAAGGGGGAGTCTGCTTTAGGAGGCAAAAAAAATCGTTTTTTCAGCAATTTTTTTGAAAGGGAAGGAAATGATTAGATACCGCGGTAAACGAATTTTTGAGAACATATTCTACTATATTTTAGCTTTAAAAAATAATTTTTGTTGTTACAAAATATAAAAATTGTTCAATAAATGGCCATTTTGTCGGAGCGCCTGGAGTCCGCACTTTTTAATTTTAATCGGTGCCGGTGGTGGAAGTTGTACGGTGCATCTGAAACAGTCGGCGCAAAAAAATTTTTAATTTTTATAAGTTTGTTTTCTATATGAATTAATAAAGTTCAACAAAAATATTGTTTAAACAATTTTTTTTGAAACTTAGTGTTTTTTTTTTTAAAGTGAATTTTTTTTTCAAACTTGGAAAAGATTTGTAATTCGGCAACTTTTTCGGTATTTTCTTAGTTCATATAGAAAACAAACTTATAAAAATAAAAAATTTGTTTGTGTCGACTGTTTCAGATGCACCGTATGACCTCCATCGCCGGCACCGATTAAAATTAAAAAGTGCGGACTCCAGGCGCTCCGGCAAAAAGGCCATTAATTGAACAATTTTTATATTTTGTAATAACAAAAATTATTTTTTAAACCTAAAATATATTAGAATATGTTCTCAAAATTACGCTTACCGTGGTATATAATCATTTCCTTCCCTTTGTGACGTTACAGATTTTGCAAGTCACAAAATCTTATTAACTTCAATTTCAATTAAAAAGATGAAAATTTCTGTGCTCTTACCAAGGGTCAAAATCCGGCACTCCTAATTGTCTTATATCCTAATCTTATATTTTATATTTTTCTTATCTTATAATAACTCTTATTCTGTTAATCTTAAAAAAATTTAGGGCTGTTCTTCTTTTTTTTTGTTTTTGTTTTTTTTTGTTAATGTAAAATTTCTGAGCTCCGCGATCTTGAGCGTAAGTCAGAAGGATTTCAACCACCTACGCTACTTGACGAGTCCATCACCACCACCTACATCTTCAGATCATCGCAGTCATATGGTTCTTTTTATCTCTTAACCTTTCCTCTTAACATCCAAGGCAGAATCCTGCCAGTAATGGATAGAAGGATTGGTTTTTCGTCTTCCGAGGTCCTAGGCACGTTTCTGGCAAGGATGGACCGCGGCAATTACCACAAGACTCTATTTTGAGAATAGGTAATTTAGCCTAAAAAAAAAAATTATCTCTACCGCATATCTTTACCGGTCTGTGAACAGACATTTTGGTTCTCAATGTCTCTTTTTTTTATCTTTGTTTTACCTCCTATCTGGAATATCGATGGAGTAAGGATTCTTCATTCTCCATCTTATCTACAAAGTATAGCCAGCCCTGAAATTAATATCAATGGTCGATTCTTGTATCTCATTCTCTCTCGCACGAAGGAGTTCGGAATCTCCTTATCTCTCAACGGCGGCTAAGGAGAACCAGCAAGAAGAAGGAAGAAGGACGATGGGATGAACGAATCAGGAAGCAGATCATATCAACTATCCTTCTCTCGACCGTAGGCAGCTATAGAAATTAGGTTTACGCGCATCAGCCCTCCTCCTAATTGAGTAATTTCTCGTTTCTTAAAATTAAATTGCGTGCGTGCAAACTGTCTCTTTGAATTGTGAACCCAGCGTAGCAGCACATGACTTTCTCTTTTACCTAGAAGTTTTGATTTAAGTTTCAAAGTTTTCTTGATTGTCATCGTGAAGACGTTGTAAAGACATCCTTATAGGAGGTTCATGTCAGTTCAATTGATAGTATAAGGATGTCTTTATTACGACCCCAGGATGTCAATGTTTTTTTGCCCACTAGGTTACCTAAACTTTGCAAACAGCAATGAATGAATAAATTATTCGTTTTTTTCTGTGTAAAAAATATGCAACTATTTTAAATAAATGGCATTTACAGAAAATGGACATCTTAAAATATCTCATAAAAATTTCAAAGTGGACCGTTGGATACTTTTTAATAGAGAGCTAGTTGTTTACAGTCGGGTCACCTTCAAGCGCGAACAGATTGAAATCCTTAAAATTAATAGATTTCTTCTGTTAAATTTATAAATATTCAGTGCTTAAAAGGATGGATGACACATAATTTAGGGGTTATTTTGAATAACACTGATGATCCTTAAGGCTGTTGGAGCGCTGGAACAAAAAATGAAAAAAAAAAACACAAAGAAGACGTGAAATCTGTAAAATCACTCGAATCTCCCACCTCACGATTTACTTTAGATGATAAATTTGCAAATATACATTTTTTGACGGGTCCTTTCATCGAGATCGGTTTCTCGATGGCAAAAAGGGGGGCTAGTGTCTCATTTTTAGCAAAAACTGATAGTTTTGTTTAAATAAAAGATTTGAGATACGAGAAAAAAAAATTAAGGGTTCAGACAATATTTTAGAAAGAGTGAGCAATATACTTACAGATGTCAAAATCTCTTTTTGCTTCTAAAGAAGGTAAATCACTGCTCTGGCGAATAAAAAATAAAAAAAAAACACACTCGGAATTTTTTTTTTGGGAATAATATTATATAATATTAGGTGCGCAACTTTACTTCCGCCGTTTTTCGATAGATGACTGCATCGGTAAGTGCCGGTTGAAATAGGCAGGTCAAAAATTTCATACAGTAAGCTTGGACATCTGTCAACATAACGACAGCACCACATTAGTGAATTTGTGTTTGCATCAGAAGTGTATTCTCGATCGAATATGTTAGTTTTCGAGCCAAATTCTCGTCATTTGCGGGAAGTGTTGATTTTCTGCTTTCATTTGAAGAAAACTGCGACTGAGGCTCACTGAATTTTTAATTGCCATTTGAAATACCCGGAAAACGTCGATATGTCAGCACAACTGCTTACCGGCGGAATCTCCAATGTGCTTTATCGGACTTGGCGTGCACGTCGTTCGACGTTTTCACTTTCAAACTCCAAAACACCAAAAGAGACATTATTCTCATTTACTTTCCATCCGAAGAATCATGTGAAATTAATTATTTTCACCTTTTCCCACATAATTGGGAATAATATTATTGCCCAAAAAAATTCCGAGTGTGTGTATATATTCGCCAGTGCAGTGATTTACTTCCTTTAGAAGCAAAAAGGGATTTTGACATCTGTAAGTATATTGCTCACTCTTTCTAAAATATTGTCTGAACCTTTAATTCTTTTTTCTCGTATCTCAAATCTTTTATTTAAACAAAACTATCAGTTTTTGCTAAAAATGAGACACTAGCCCCCCTTTTTGCCATCGAGAAACCGATCTCGATGGAAGGGCTCGTTAAACAATCTATATTTGCAAATTTGTCATCTAAAGTAAATCATGAGATGGGAATTTGACTGATTCTACATGGAAATTTTCATATTTCAAAACGCTCCAACAGCCTTAATTGAATTTAATATCAAAACAAGATATTTGCAGTTACAAAGTCCAAAATCTTAAACTATATATATGTCGTATGGCAAAGCATTCTAGGGGTAGATTTTCTGAATTATGATATTCTAGAGGGTCTGGGATCCTCTTTTTAGCTGCAAAGTTACATAAAAAATCGGCGTCGGACACCAACCTAACCCACCCTGTCAGCCTGATTCGAAACTTAGATACTTGGGACTCCTTTCTCCTTGCGAAGAAAAAAAAATATGTAAAAAAATAATCGTTAATAAGGAGTTATGTAATAATTTTAGCACTTTCTTCTATATGCATAATAATTATTTGAATTTTTTCACGAAAAAATTTTCACCAGACCTGTGCTAGTCATACTTATATTTAGTGAATAATTGAATTATAGATTCTTCAAGTGGTGGCCAGGTTGGTTCAATGATAAGAAACCACAATGGTTAGCCGTTTCAAAGCCAGTCTGTATAATAATGAAACGAATATTCCCGTGCCATGATGATCCAAATGCCGCTTGTGATGCTGATTATTTTTTCTGGGATGTCGAAGATTGTACAAATTCAGGAAATGAACACTCCTACTTATGTAAAAGACCTTATGATGATATAGGTAAAAAACTTACATTATATCCATCAAATTCAGAAAGTGAGGTGGAATATTTGTCATTCTAAAGATTTTACCATTTTTGAGGGATTTTTTAAAATTTCTTGATCGAATGCTCTAACACCCTGAATATTTTCCAATTTGAACGTAAAAGTGAGGATTATTTAAATTTTTCAATACGCCACTTTTCCATTCACTCAAATATCCAACCAGAGAATAGGTTTCTAAGAATTTTAAGAAGGAACATTCGCCGCAAGTAAAATCTAAGATTTTTGATTGCCCTTAAAGTATGTTGAAGTTATATTAATTCCGCGTTATTTTTTAAAATATTAGCATTTTTATAGTTTGGTATGAAAAATATAAGCTTCGAAAATCCAAAATTAACCCTTCGAGGACAACGTGGGGTGTATGGCCACTCCAACGCAACAAAAAACGCATAACGATAAAAATTTGTTTATATAATTGTTGTTAACAATTGAAATTGTTTATTGTTATGTAAACTCCCTAAAGGTTTAAAAAGTAGTCATTTACATTTGATTAAGTAGAAAGAATCAAGTTTCTACCTCTGAAAATAGCCAAACAGTGCATTTGTTAATTAAATTTGTTTAAACAATCATCAGTTGTTATTGAATGCCTAAATCTAATAAGTAAGTAACATTTCTCTAAAATTATTATATTTGCATAGGATTCAGTAGAAAAAAATTTATTAATTTCATCATAAATACCTGATATGGCCAATTGTTTATATTTGTTTATCAAATAACAAATTATTTATTGTCTTTCATGAATTTAGTTAAAAAACGGTTTCTGACTATAAATGATTCATATTTAGTGCGAATCAATTAACGAATCACTGTCAATCCCCATGAATCCATTTTCACTCACTTATTTGTTTATAACAAATTCAATAAATTTTTGAACAATTGCTAAGTTATTGGAAAACTTTACTGGATATTTACTTCATTTATTCTATTTGGGATTGAATCCCAGTATTTTTTGAAAGCCGGTACTTAATTTAAACGCAAAAAACAGAGTGGGGTGTGCAGACACCCCACGTTGCTATATACGTCCCACGATTTTACGTCGTTGTCCTCGAATATAAATAAATTGATAATATTGCAAAATGAACCTTCTTTGGGTCGGCCAAAATAAAAAATTATAATCTTACCAGCTATTAATATTTATAAATTAATTTTTATGCCTGAATAAACCAACTGTCAACAGAAAACACCGAAAAAACTAGTCAAACGCGGCAGCGGTGCATATCTTGCAGTTCCTCTTTGTAGCAGACGTGATATAGCAAACACTCCGAACAAGACTGCCAATATAATCACTATATGTATTTCAAATAACACAGCAGCTGACTACTACGAAGTCAAGATGCTTACTTCCGCAACGTTGACACGTTTCTTCGCATTTCTTTCTATTTTTACAATTTATAGAATAACTTATAATATTATGTTTTCGTGCAAAAAAAATAAATATCTGTTATTCGCAATATAAATCAAAACAACAATTTACGTATTAAATTATAGTATTGCTAGAAGTCTTATTTTATAACTTTTTAAAATTATTATATATTTAATTTGTCAAATTTTGTGCAAAGACTTATATTAAGGGCATGTGATACTTTACCATAAGAGCAAATTATTTAAACCAATTATCCATTCATAATAATTGATATTTTTAGCAAATAAGAGTCAATAAATCTCCGCCTACATGAGACGAAGGTTTATTGACTCTTATTTGCTAAAAATATCCATTATTATAAATGTATAATTGGTTTAACTAATTTTCTCTTATGGTAAAGCATCACATGCCCTTAAGGCTGATGGAATTTAAAAAACATTCATGTAGAATAACTCAGATTCCAGGGGCGCAACAAGCATGGCGTTGTGGGTATCAGGACACCCAGACAGTAATTCGAGTATACCTACTTTGGGTATCCAAATTATTAGATGGATAATAAAATTTCTGTCAACTTTTCAGTTGGATTTAAAATCCCGAGTTCAAAAGGCAAAAGAGGGTTTTAGAGTTTTTACATTCTTATTAGAGAGAATGTATTAGATTTGTGTAAAATTTGACCCCCCCCAGTTTTTGTCAAATGTCCACGTTTTGGGACCCCCTGAACCCGAAAAACATGTTTTTAAGAATGTGTCTGTCTTTCTGTGAGTTTGTCTGTAGATTTTTAGTTTGTGGGCACGATAACTTTCGAAAGAATTAACCGATTGAATTGGCCTTAACAATGACTTCTTTCGATAAAAAAAAAATTTTAAGACAACATTTTGAAAATCCAAAGAAATGAACGAAAACTTAAATTAGAAGCCAAACAACGCACGATATGAAAAAAAGTCAAGAGATAAAAAATGTTTCTTTTTGAACGCCCTATAGGATTGACATAAAAACTTTTTGAACTTCCTTAAAAAATCTAAAATTAAAATTTTGAGCTAAATAACGCGAGATGCAGAGAAAACGGTGAGAAACATAATTATTGGTCTTAAAAAGATCTACAAGTTCTCCTATTTGGCCATTTAGTATTGGATGAGTAGTTTTCGTTTTAATCGTGGTTTTTAAATTTCTTTCTAATGATTTTTGATTGAATAAGTAATTTGATAAAAAATAATATGACAATATATGTAAAAGGGACGATGAAACGTTCCTTCATGTCCTAGGTCGATGCCCGGCAGTTGCTGGGCTCAGAAACCAAACCCTCGGGGCGGCTTTGCTGGAACCAGAAGAGATTATGGCGCTACAGGCTGGCAACACTCTAGTCTTCTTCAGGAGGACTGGAATGGGTGGTTAGTGAGCGTCAAGGGGAAAGGGATTAGGCACAATGGGCTTTTAGCCTGAACGTCTGTAGGGCCCCACGGGGGTGGGGCGCCTTGACCGAACTGTCCAACCAACCAACCAATATGACAATATCTTTGTATACCTAGTTACCCTAGCGAAAGCTTTGGATAGGATTCCAATCCGAGCCAATCGGAAGTCAAACGGGCCAATACGAAATCTCTATCCGAGCGAATCTGAATAAAACCGAACCATTCCGAAGAAACTTCAATCCGAATGAATCCGAATTTTCAATCCGAACGAATCCGAAATTTCAATCCGAATGAATCCGAGCTATTTCGAAAAAATTTTTTAATCCGAATGACTCCGAAGCTTCAATCCGAATGAATCCGAACCACTTCGAAGTAATTTTTCAATCCGAATGAATCCAAACCAATCCGAAGAAACTTTTGCATCAGAATTTTCAATCCGAATGAATCCGAAGCATTCCGAAGAAACTTTTCAATTCGAATTTTCAATCCAAATGAATCCCAATTTTCAATTCGAATGAATCCGAGCCATTCAGTAGAAATTTTTCAATCCGAATGAATCCGAAGTTTCAATCCGAATGAATCCGAGCTATTCCGAAGAAATTTTTTAATCAGAATTAATCCGAAGCTTCAATCCGAATGAATCCGAACCATTCCGAAGTAATTTTTCAATCCGAATGAATCCGAAGTTTGAATCCGAATGAATCCGAACCACTCCGAAGTAATTTTTCAATCCGAATGAATCCGAATTTTCAATCCGAATGAATCAGAACCATTCCAAAGAAACTTCAATCCGAATGAATCCGAACCATTCCGAAGAAACTTTTCAATCAGAATTTTCAATCCGAATAAATGCGAACCATTCCGAAGAAACTTTTCCATCAGAATTTTCAATTCGAATGAATCCGAACCATTCCGAAGAAACTTTTCAATCCGAATGAATCCGAATTTTCAATCCGAATAAATCCCAATTTTCAATCTGAATGAATCGGAGCCATTCCGAAGAAATTTTTCAATCCGAATGAATCCGTTTCGGCCAGGGTTACTTTTTAGGTTAGGTTAGCCGAAACTTTTCCATTTTCGCCAAGCAAATTAGTTTTTTCGAAAAAGAGATACTAAGCCGCATTTTTCACATCGAGAAAAACTTCCCTGTCCAACGGCACTTAAAACCGTGTATTTTTTGCGGTCTTAAAATCTAAAGTAAAAAAATTACATTTTGTCCGTTGCTCCAACAGCCTTAAGTTTCAACCTGTTTAAATTTAAATGGCTTCACGGTAAGAAGGAGTTGATTGATACGCATAGAATGGCATTAAAAAAATCTTACATTTCAATGTCTTTAAATGAGTACTAATTGCATTTTTGTCCGAAATGACATTGAAAACGCATTAAATGGCATTGAACCGCATTAAATGGCCTTGAACCGCATTAAGTGGCATTGTACCTATTTTCTACTTTGTTTTGTAAAATACATTGTATGGCATTGGAACTTGAAAACCGTTCAACCGCATTAAAAGGCATTGACTAAATTTTTTGCAACGGCATTATCAAGTAGACAGTTTAATGTCTTCACATATGTGCACATTCAAACGCATTAAACCGAGGCTAGTTTTATCCAATAAAGCGCATTCAATGGCATTTCGGACAAAAATGCAATTAGTACGCATTTAAAGGCATTGAAATGTAAGTTTTTTTTTTAATGCCAATCTATGCTTATCAATCAACTCCTTCTTATCGGGTTAAAGCAGATGTTAATTTTTTTATCGCATTATTTTATTATATTATAACAGAGTAGAAGCTTATTTTTTATTATTCTAGGTTGTGTATATGGCAAAGGAAACCACTACATTGGTGAAGCAAACGTTACCTTATCTGGGAAGGATTGTCTAGCATGGAACAATGTAGCTGTTGCTCATTCTCTTAGAATAAATGTAAGTATTGCTACTTTCTCACAAATTAATTAACCCTCATTTAAAGGGCTTGCTCGCCCTGTTGGAAGTAAAAAGATAGAAATGAATAGAAATTTTTGGATAGAAAAGGATAGAGATATACACCTAGTGTATACACTTTGCATCCATGAAACGCTATCTTTTTCAATCTTTGTGTATATCCATCGTTTTCACTAAGCTCTATCTTTTTCTATCTTTTTCTATCCTTCCCAAAAAATTTGAATCTGTTCTATTGAACAAGTATTTATTAAGTATAAGAATATACCAAGAAGATGTTCGCGCTCTTGAGTCGGTAGTTAATATTTGAAAGCTAAAATGTATCTGACAAATTTGAACTCATGAAGTTCACTCGAAGCGAGTTTTGGGCTTTACAAAAGAGAGAGGTCTCTTCCTATTGGTAAACCTTTGGAAAAACCCGGAAAACAATGCGTTGACCTGATGCGGCTGTAAATTAATTGGGCTTGTGGGCGGTCAATGTTGTAAAATTTTATAGAAGGTCGGAGACAAATCCTTAACCATAACGATAAGGGCACGTCTGAATAATATTCATAAAATATAAAATGAGTAAGTAGCTTACAAGATTGTCGAAGATTGAGCTGTAAAATATTAAAATTTAAACACAGCTGCTTAGTCATAATATTAGGCACCTTTAGCAGGCTAGAAAATAATTTTTTACAACCTTGATCTTAAAAAAAAAAATAAATAAGAAAAACCAGTATAAAAAATCATAACTAATTATTACAACGTAACAGCATATATGTCTTTGACTGTTCATAGAGCGGTGTGCGGGTTCTATGTCAATACTGAAAGATTTTTATGTTTATACGTTTTATATGTTTCAGATACCTGATCCAGAAATAAGAGAAGAATTGAAGCGTCATAATTATTGTCGAAATCCTAATCCCAATAAGGAATCCAAACCGTGGTGTTTCACAGGTCCGTACGGTGAACGC
This sequence comes from Synergus gifuensis, assembly GCA_904066015.1. NCBI lineage: Eukaryota > Metazoa > Arthropoda > Insecta > Hymenoptera > Cynipidae > Synergus > Synergus gifuensis. The sequence continues at coordinate 13,253 of CAJFCO010018304.1, forward strand.
GAGTATTGTGACATCCCATCATGTGGAAAAACAGGTATTTAATTATCTTGATACTCTATCTATTTAATGTGTACTTGCAATGTGAATTTAATGGCATGCTCTGCGCTTGGTTGTGAAAAATTTTTTTTGGCGCTCACCATGTCCAAACGGAATCATATATCGCTCTCAAAATTTGGAATATAGAAAATGAGACATTAAATTACGTTTTTATATTTAGTTGGAACCATAATTTTGAAAAAAAATCAGATCCCTACTTTACCGACTTAATTTTTTTTCAAAATTTTGACTACAACTAAATATACAAACGCAATTTAATGTCTCATTTCCTGTATTCCAAATTTTGAGAGCGATATATGATTCCGTTTGGACATGGTGAGCGCCAAAAAAATTGGTTACGTTGTCACCATAGAGCATATCCTTAAGTTCAAAGGAAAAAACGATAAAAAAATGAAAAGGAATTGAGTTGTCGTTTTGAAACTTTTGTTACAAAAAAGAGGATCAATCCTAGTTAGAATATTTAGTCTTCAAATTACACAGGCACACAAAAAAAAGTCTTGTTACAGAAAGTTGACCCATATATCCCTACGTTTTTCGGCACGCTGAGTCCAAATCTGATGTCCGTTTACACCCACCACGTCATAATTTGCGTCAATTGAAGGTCAAATCGACAAAAAAAAATTTATTAGAAATGACCACTATTCCTAAAGTTTTTCGGGACCATGAATCCGAATCCGAGATTCACTTGACCCTATCGAATCACTATCAAGGTTAATTCAAGGTCAAACCGGTAGATATTGCAAAAAATGGATTTTTGACTGCAGGTTCGGAAAGGACAGGAAATTTTACGTCCAGATATAAAATAAAAAATTTTTCTTAACACAGTCATAAAAATGGCTCGATTCGTGCCTCAATAGGCAATCGA
>CAJFCO010018304.1:24174-50154 GCA_904066015.1 Synergus gifuensis
GACCTGGCCTTAGGTCGTCATTTAAATCCTCACGACCATTTTTAAATTGTGTAAACCACGTATAAACTTGAGTACGACTCATACAATCATCACCATAAACTTTTTTCATCAATTCGTATGTCTCAGCGAATTTTTTTTCAAGTTTAACACAAAATTTTATATTTGCTCTTTGTTCCATTTTTGTTTTGTAACATTAGCATACTTTTTCTTGTATTGAAATGGCTGTAACTTTAACATCTGTCATCCGATTTAAATGAATAGGCTCGTATTCAAATCAAAATTAAAAAAAAAATACAACATTTCTTTTTTCGGATTTCGAATAAAATTGGAGGGATCGAGACTCTCTAGCACCAAAAAAATTTTTTATGCACTTTTGGGCCACCCTAATATCCACTTATGTATATTTAAGAAAAAACTTCTTTAGGATTAAAAATAGAGTACCTTTAAAATTTATTGAATGGCTTTTAGACAATAAAAGGTATGATTAAAATCAAATGTATCTTTTTGTAGGTATAAAGGTAATATCTGTTTGCTAAGCGATAGTAACGTAGGAATGACAGGAGGTTTGAAGCCTGACAAAGATTTTAATTATTACGAAATGAAGGAAAGAAGTTTAAACTGTGTTGGGAAGTTTATTTGCGAAAATGACAAATGCATTAATCAGACCCAAGTATGTGATGGCAAAAACGACTGTAAGGATCGTTCTGACGAGAAAATCTGCACAAAAGAAAATCTTGATTATGAGATTCGATTAGCAGGTTCGAATAATACTCATGAAGGAAGAGTTGAAGTGAAAGGTATTTATAATTGTTTTATTTAATATTTATTGTTAAGGCAATAATTGTTGACTATTTACTCGACTATATAAGGATTATTTTAAAAAGCGAAATACTCATATAATTTAACGTCAACTTTATGATATATAATTTAGAACGACTAACGTGACAGTCCTGGAACAACTGATTCACTCACGCTTCTCAATTTCGTCTTTCTTTTATCTTTATTCGTAGACTTATTAACTGGTTTTGTTTGAGTTTAATTTGACTAGATGGCTTTGACGAACAACGCATGAAATTTTCAGTCAATAAATAGTTTTTTGGTAGACATTATAATGGATATTAGCCTTCAAGTTTCTAGTTTGCAGTTTGTACTGCAGGTGATATACCTTAGTCCTACTGTCCTTCTAAAAGAAAATAATTGAACCCGAATGGGATTTATTAATCAGATTTTGGTTAAATAAATCGGTTTTAATGATGCATTTAAAGTAGGGTCAATTTCAACGTGGAATAACTGCAGTTCATTTAATTTATTCGTATTGTGGCAAGCATTGCAGTTTAAATATTTTGAAATTGAAAACAGTTTTCGGAAGATGGGGTCAAGTATGTGATGACGGCTTCAGTATGGTCGATGCCCACGTTATCTGTAAAGAGCTTGGATTTCCTTTCGGGGCGCTGGAAATTAGACCTGGAGCATTTTATGGGAACCTTGAACCACCTGGAATGTTTATGGTAGATCAACTTAAATGTACTGGAAATGAATCATATCTAAGAGAATGTGATTTTGAAGGGTAAGTGAAAGTTTTATACTGTGTCATGGAAATATTTTAAGTGAATGTTTTGCAGAAAGTATTAGGTCTTAAAACTGTGAAAAAAAATACAGATGCTACCTATGTCGTGTGTTTGACTTACCACCTACAAATACGAAGTGGAAAATAGAGGAAGCTACGCGCTCCTGCTAGAATGAGTACATCAGTTTAGTAACTCTTCCTATACTATACAGTATACAAAAAAAAGAAATACATTCTCTCGAACTCGAAACCGAATATACATATACATTATTATATTATTATACACCTAACATAATTTCATATGTATTTAAATTAAGAATTTACAACATTAGAAGAAATTACATACTATAACCCTTTGCTTAATTTTTAATGTATTTTTAAGTTTAATAATAATTTACCAAAAGGTTACGTGGCGCCTCAACTCGATTTTGCTCAGGCGCTTATTTTTAATATTTTAAATTTTATCGACGCCAGGTTCTTTAATAATAATTTAAACTCCTAAACAACCAAAGGATTTGAATTATTAGAAATGAATAATCTTTAATATTAGATCTTTTCAATAATAAAGTTAACCATCAATATTCCTAACTAGCTCAACTAGGCGAGGGGTCAGGTTAAAGAGACTTAATTCAGACTTAAGCCAACCAATGAAAACAAGTAGTTTTTATGACAAACAAATTAAATTGAGTTTATTATAAATCATTATCTCGAATTGAAAATGACAACGTACAAAATGGCGATAGAAAAGGCTAATATAATTTAAATATGACTGACTCATTACATTTTGTAATTTGGATTATTTCATAACAATTTATCAATGGACATAATCGTCTAATAAAAGAATGGCAAGAAAAGATTGTAATAGTTATTGAATCTCAGCAACCATTAAATATCAATAATTATTCACAAGTTACGATTTATGAATTAAAATTATTAATTTCTATTGTCTGTTCCAAAATGGCAGTCAGAGCGAGAAGTAATTATTACATAACGCCTGTCATTTTGGAAAGAATCATTTTAAAGAGATTAACCAATAATAAATTACATTTTACAATATTCCAATTATTAAAAACCAATCTAGAAACCGGAGACAGCAATTCGACAGATAATGCTGAACCAATGGACATACCTTAGACAACGTTGTTCTTTTACAAAAAATCAAAAAGGACAACGACTACTTCTCAAGTCTAATAATAATTTTGAGGCTCACGCCCAATCAACAATTTTGTCTCCTTAATCAATAGTCCTAAACAGAGATAAATATAATTTCGTTCAATTATGGAGCCTTCTCAATGTCAAACCACAAAGTAATAAATTCCTTTTCATGACACGTGCGCCGAAACATCGATTTTCGGTGTATGTTAAGCGTCTCGAAGGGAGCCATTTATACTACAGGAACGTAAATACTACAAAAGTAGTACAGAAAGTAAAGTAGTACAGAAAGTAAAATAGGACAGAAAGTAAAATAGGTCAGAAAGTAAAAATACCTAAATAAATAAACAGGAGGTTCTCTCTCCCTCCCACCACTCTCTCTTATCCTATCGTATCCTATTCTATCGTATCCTATCACATCCTATTATATCGTATTTTACTGTATCCTATCGTATCCTGTCGTATTTTATCCTATCGTATCCTATCCTATTGTATCCTGTCATATTGTATCCAATCAAATCCTATTGTATCCTGTCGTATTTTATCCTATTGTATCCTATCGTATTTTATCCCATCGTATCCTACCCTATTGTATCCTATCGTATAGTATCCAATCACATTCTATCGTATCCCGTCGTATTTTATCCTTTTGTATCCTACCGTATACTATCGTATCCTATTATATCCTATCGTATCCTATCCTATCGTATACTATTCTATCGTATTCTATTGCATCCTATCATACCCTGCTGTATTTTATCCTATGGTATTCTATCATATCCTATCCTATTGTATCCTATTCTATTGTATCCTATCATATCCTATCATATCCTATCGTTTCCTGTTGTATTTTATCCTATCGTATTCTATCATATCCTATCCTATAGTATCATATTATATCCTGTCGTATCCTATCCTATTCTACCACCCTCTCTCTCCTCTCTCTCTATTATATTTAATATAATAATAAATTATTAGCAAAAAAAACAAAAATGAAAGTACAGTCTTCGCCATATAGGATTTTACATTGAAATTTGAAGTGCATTAAAAAATCTAGTGACAAATGTTAAGGATAATGATAGGATACCACCATAGGATAAGATAGAATAAGATACGGTAGGATACAATAGGATATAATAGGATAGAATAGGATACGATAGGAGAGAAAGGGGGAGGGGAGAGAGAGTATTTCCGAACAAGCTTACGGGGCCCCAGCCAGCTTATTCCCCGCCATCCTAGCGGTCCTAGCACACTAGTGCAAATTGGAACTATTGTTTCGAAAATCGAATTCGTTACACTGTTCATGAAAAGCTTTGTACTTCACACTCGTCCGATAATTGCCTCCTTTCGCGCCTTGTAAAGTAAATAGCTATTATAATTAATATGACAGCACACATGTGCAAGGAAACACAGTCGAGAACGGAATGGCGATTAGAGTTTCGCTTTCCGTCTTGTCGGGAAGCGGGCGGAGATGACGTACGAACAGCGCTCACTAAAGACTCAGCCTATTGGCTGTTGAGAGTCTGCCGCTCAGTGACTAAAATCACTGATCTCTATAATAACTGGATAGCGGATGCCGTGTGAAAGTGCTGTGACTAATTGATCGCCATTTCGTTTGGAAATTACTTCGGTTCGGGAAACTTCGTGGCTTGTTTCGGCAGCATTCTGTTGATTCGGTTCTTCGCGCTAAAATTTAAATTACGAAAGTTACATTAATTCTCGAATTCAATAATCTTTAGAGTCGCCACGAGAGTCGCGCTCATTCACTGACACGGCGGACATGTCGAACCGAATGTTGCCGAAACACGCCACGAAGTTTCCCGAACCGAGGTAATTTCCAAACAAAATGGCTGTCAATTAGTTACAAAAATATTGTTCCATCCGCTATCCAGTTATATATAGAGATCAGTGACTAAAATGCGCTACGGCGATTGGTTATCGTTCGTAATTGTCCTACACTTAGTACACTTCATTCTCCACCGCGTGACCACAGAGTATGAGTGGACACTGCGCCAAATTCAAACGGCGATACGTCCTGCTCCTTCTTTCTAGATGGTTGGATTGGAATTTGAAATGAATGACCAAATACAATGAACTCATCATCCTTCAATTTAGGAATAGGGCCAGCCGGCCCCAATGAACCTAGTTTAACAAATAGTAAAACAAGTTTTGGAATTAATATTAGATTCCATTAACAAATGATGTCCCAGTCTGGTTGAGTTTCGGAGTTAGTTTACAGAAAGTATTTGATTGGTCAATAGGATAGAAATACCACCTAATCAAATGAATAAATGTGATTCCGTACTCGACTTGACTTAACTTACTGAATTTAGTTATTAATTTAGTGCTTGTAAATGATAGGATATCATGTTACAATACATACATGTATATTCTGAAAACAGGATTATATTATAAGCTGAAACAGACAAATCGGCGCCTTAATAGAAGAAAACGAAGCGTAATCAAACACGGGTCTCTGGTACAACAGCCGGGTAATGTTCAATTTACCTACAAGACATTATGAGAGTGGGGAATAAAAACGTCTATATTACTGTTCAAATCCGTTCTTGGGCAAGGGACACACGTCGAATACGCTCGGTTGCACTCGGTCCAAAGCTTGCAATGTCTTATGCATGAGTATATGTATAGTCTGCAATCGAAAGTCTCGAACACATTACTAAACATTCCAGGACCAAGTGCTATTTGGCCCTTTGCAAAGACAACTTTATATCGAGTGCTTTTCGTAACAGCATCGAATTGAGGGTGAGATTCGAAATATAAATAAAAATTTAGTAGAAGGGAGATTTAAGGTAAAATAATTGGGTAGAAAGGGGTAATTACCCCTTTCTAACTAATTTTCAAATTTTCTTTTTTAAACTTTCTACCTAGTTTGAAATTAAATGGTGGGTGGTCATATCTGGGTGGTGAATGATAGGGATAGTGCTTGATGGGTGGTCGGTTGTATGTAGCCGGGAGATGCTCCGTTGGTTGGAGAAACCATGTAAAAGGAAGATCTTTGCTGGGGACGAGTCGAGGACAGACTCCTCTTTCACATTGAGGCACAGATCTTTGTAGATCCGACCGGGAGTTCCCCCTCCAATGATCGGTCGGGGATTGGCTCTTGAAAAAAAGTGGGGGTCTTTCGGAGTGTTCCGAAGTGGGACCGATAATTTATCCCTATTAGTGAGCGCGGACGATGAAGAGTGATCTCATCGACGCAGCGAGAGGTTACCCATAGGCAAATTAGGAGAACTTAAAAATATTTTCCTAAAAGTAAAAATATTTCTAAGTCATTGGCAGATGAGGTTAGATACCCAAGCGACGAAAGAAAAGAATTAAAGATGCGCGCCAGAAACGACCCATGATTATAAAAGTATTTATAATCATGAATACATTTTTGGTGGATGTCAATCTTAAGTAGAGAATTATATCTATTCCTTCAATAAATATTTTGTGAACAGGAAAGATCAATATATGGTGTGATTACTTATCTTTTTAGGAATGATTACCGCGTATTTTTGGACTGGTGTCTTATAGTATAACAGTTCTGTGTAAAGAATTTGTGTAATTATGGTTCAAAACCGCTGACTTCCATTTTTCTCCGTGTAGAAATAGAAAGATGTCCATCTAGTTATACAGTATACAATAATATCCTTTAAACGTGATATTTAACTATTTTAACAGATGGGGAGTTCACAATTGCCAACCTGAAGAAGCCGTAGGCGTCATTTGTAAAAAGGCTGTTGATAATTGTCAAGATGGTTACTGGAAATGTGAGGAGAGTCCAATGTGTGTACCAATTCCATTTATCTGTGACTCAGTGTTTGATTGTCCAGATAAATCTGACGAAAATGCGAAATATTGCAATGTAAAGTGTTAAGTATTAAAGATGCATATAATTATTGCAAGAACTAAGGCTATATACCCTATTGTAAATCCCCACATGGGGACCTTTAAGGATCTCACATTAGAACCCATATAGGAATCTACATGGATTCCTTTATTAATCGGTATAAGAAAATTGGGATACGAAATGAGATAGGAATCTATGTAGGAACCTACATCAGAACCTATGTGAAAATCCATACGAAATCCTATGTATTTTCTTTTGAATTTGAAGTAAGTATAATTTTGATAAGTAATTTTGAAGTAAGTAAATTCAAAAGAAAATTCATAAAATCTCGTATGAATTCCTACATAGGTTCCCACATAGGTTCCTATCTTATTTCGTGTCCCAATTTTCCCATACGGATTAATAAAGGAACCCATGTGATTTCCCATATGAGTTCCCATGTGGGATCCTTAAAGGATCCCCATGTGGGGATTTCCAATAGGGATATAAGGCTATATATGTACCTGTGGAGTGATGCTAGCTTTATTAAAACACATTTGTCTCTGTGTAGGCTGCATTCGATATGAGATTAGCTAATGGTAGCAATCCGATGGAGGGAAGAGTAGAAATTCGTCACCACGGCATATGGGGAACAGTTTGTGATGACGATTTCTTGGAGAGCGCTGCTACGGTTGTTTGCCGTTTTTTAAATTATGGAGGGCCAGCAAAAGTTATGAAAAATGGTTTTTTTGGAGCTGGTAGCGGACCAATTTGGTTAGATGAAGTAAGTTCATTAATTGAATAGCCGGATGCAATAAGGGTATGTACATAAAGTTTTCTCGTGCAAAAACAATGTCCTCTGGAGGCCTTCAATAAAATTTTCGAATTTTAATTTTTGAAGGATATATCTATATTAAATTTTATTGCAAAAGGGATAGAAAAAGATAGGCGTAGATAGCAGGCGGAGAATGAGAAAAGATTGGCGTAGATAAGTGGAGAAGAGAAAATTATTAGCAAAGACAGACGAAGGATACAGAAAGATAGAAATATTGAGATTCAAAAGGAAAGAGATTACAGGGGCGTAGCGAGCGTGCTGAGCTAAGGGGGGGGGGTGAGATTGTCATAAATTCCGACTGAATAAGTGGGATTTGCCGACTGTGGAAATTTATTGTGTACCATATATACATTATAGAAGTATATACCACTGGTTACGCATGAAGTGAGCAGTCAGCCTAATAATGACGTAAGCGCGACCGGTCTCGTAGATTAAAAAAGTGATAGAAATACATAGATTGGCATGGATAGGGAAGGATACATTTGGATTCATTTTTCCTTTCTATATCAATCCTGAAGATTGACAAAAGATTCAAATAGATAGACTTTCTAGCTTTTTATTTCCAACAGGGATAAGCAATAATAATATAATGATACAGTTTTTTAAAACCCAAATAAATTTTATTATAATAAATTTTGTAATTCTAAGATTTATTATTGTAAAACCACATGGGAAAATACACCACATAATCAAATTTAGTTATTTTTTCCTTTAAAGATTTATTATCTTAATTTGTAACATTTTTGAATTGGGTACCAGGTTTTCTGCCACGGAAACGAATCACAGCTGTTACGATGTGAACACAATAATTGGGGTCAACATAACTGTGATCACAGCGAAGACGTGGGAGTAATTTGCACTAAAGGAGATATTGCAAATCTTGAGGTGAATTACATATAAGTAACTTTCCACATTTGTTCTGATAAATACTGCTTGTAAATCACTAGAAGCTGTCATGATATTTTTTTACTTTACAACAGATGGTGAAATCTATGAAATTACTTCCACCTCACGTTTTACTTTTCATCACAAGATTGCAAAGATACATTGTTTGACGGGTTTTTCCATCGAGATCGGTTTCTTGATAACAGAAATTAGGCTTAGTATCTCTTTTTGAGCAAAAAACAATGTATCTTTGCAATTTTGGCATAAAAAGTAAAATGTGAGGGTAGGAGATTTGACTTATTCTACATAAAAATTTGTTTTTTTTTGTTTTTCAAAACGCTCCTAAGTTTTTTAACCTAAAAAATGTAAAATATTTAAAATTTAAAAGCTTTAAAATTGTAAAACGGATAAAAGAAATATTTCTTGAAATGACTTTTACCACGATTAAATTTTAATTTTTATCTGTTTCTTTAAAACAGTATCGGTATGAATCAGCAAAGAATGTTTTGGAATTAGATATGAATGATATACTGCCAGCCGATTGTGGAAAGCGTGCTGATGATTTTGAAGAACATGACGATAGAATCATGCAAAAAGTAATCAGAGGATCGATAGCACCAAGAGGCTCCTATCCATGGCAGGTAAATTGTAGCACAAAAATAAGAGAATTCAGGAATAAGAGAATTTCAAGATTTAAAGAAATCGGGGTCTCATATTAAAAAAAAAATACAGATGAATACAGTATCTATAAACGGTCCATTTCAAATTTCCTAATCCTAAAAGAGTCTTTCTTTTAGTTTTAAAATACACTCTCAACTGTATGCATCTTTTGAATAAACTGTGTAGATTGAAATGAAGGTGTTTTTAACATATGTGGCTAAACCCATATCCAAAGACCTTTCAGATGTAAAATTTTTCGTGCGTGTGTACATTGTTCGGAAGTTGACCACCTTACCAAAACTCGATTTTGTGAAAAGCAAAGTTTAATAAATAGTTTTCCTTTAACTCGCTCCAAAAGGCAAAGTTCTGAATACTTTTTAATGAAAATTGAAGGAGTTATGCTTCAAACTGTTCTGAAGATGATATGCTTTTTCAAATTTTTTCGATTTGTTATAAAAAAAAGTTATTAATTTTTTTGTCAAGCAGTATCAAAATAATGTTACAAAAAATTCAAACGCTTCGTTTATCGAGGGAATTTTGAGTAAGCCCCAGTGGGGTGAAACTTCCATGTTAAACAGTGGGATAGCGTTTGAGCACCACCTAAAATAGGAAACCATGTATTGGAACTAAAATACAATATGGCGTCGAAATTCCGGGAATTTTGAATGCATATAAACTTTTAATAAACTTTATTCAAAAGTAAATGTATATAGCTTTCGTCATAAAAAAAACATTTGAATGAAAAATATTGCATTATTTAATTCTGTTATAAACCCGGTAACAAGCGTTAAATTCAGAAAAATTAAAAATTTGCTTTCTTTTGAATACGCGATTTTTCCTCCGTCTAAAAATCCCCCAACGGGAAAAGAAAAAGTGTAAATCCTATTCCTCTCAATTGACGTAGTAAAATTTAATGGAAGCGTATTAAAAAGAATTAAAAAGTAGAAGAGTTTAAAAGAAGGAATAGAAAAGATTAAAATAATGTCACTTTGAGAACGCTATATGCAGTTGAAATTTATGGATTGTTTTCTCATTAATAAATATTTTATATTTTATGATATTAAGAAAATATAAAGGATTTCAAGAGATTTAAATAGATTTTAGCGAATTTTTAAAGATTTCAAAAGATTTTCAAGAAATTTTACAGGATTTCTGAGAATTCAAATGATTATGCAGTGAAGGAATTAATAATTAAAGTTTATTTTTAAAGGATTTGAAAATAATTAAAAAGATTTTAAAAGATTTAACAAAATTTACATCTCATTATTAATGTAATTTTATATTTCTTCCTTTTTTCTTTGGTATTAATTATTTATTTTATCACACATTTCAATAACATTATTAAATAATTATTCTTTTCTTATACTACAAGGAAGATTATTATAATTACTTAAAATAATTATACCATATTATTATCAATTTACACATTTATGATGCACTTATGTATTTAACGTATTTTTCTCATTATTAAATCGTTTTATAACTTAGACATTCGGAAAAGATTCAAATTTATATTTATTTATATTTTAATCATTTATTTAAACGTTTTAAAAAATGCATTAATCTTTGCTAACATTGAGGAGAATACATTACAAATAAAATCTATTGAAACGTGGGAATTAAAATAATTTTAATTCGAAAGAGGCAGACTCGAATTGAATAGAATTAAAATTTCAAAACTTATATTCCACATGAAGGAATTAAAACAATTTATTACACATATTTTGTGAACGAATTAGAAGGAATTAAATAAACTCAAAATATGACCACCTTTGAAGAATAGAAAACATCTGTGTGAGGTGTGCCTACCGGTACAATTAAAAGAAATTAAATATACTTAAAACACGGTCTCTTTTGGGGAATAGGAAATTATGCGGCGGTCGCTATGGAAATAGAAGTGAATTAGTTTTAGAGAGATCCTATTCTTATAATGGCATTTTAAAGGGCGTTGGATAATGGGAACTTAGAAAACTTTTTGGGTGCCCCCAATAATAAAGACGGCCCTGCCTCCGTATTTAATTTAAAGAGTAGATTTCGGGATAAATAAAAGAAACTCACCAAATATTTCGGGTCTGACGAAATCCTAGAGTGCATCTTATAAAAAATGCATCGCGTTTTTCTTGAGAAAATGAATATTTTGACTACAAATATTCATTTTCTGAAACGGAGAAATGCATACCGAGCAGACAAATCGCGAGAAAGTCAAAGTCAAAGATTGTCAAAGTCACTCCACTTTTCACTATTTTATAGACACAACATTTGTCGCGTCAGGAACTTTTTTGATACCACTTGACATGTGAGAAATATGACAAAGATAGAGGCCAACTGTTACGAACGTAACGTCATTTTTTAAAAATCCTCAATTTATTGCTAACACCTATAGTAGAGACCGACTGGAATTTTGCTAAGCTTGCAATTTCCCATAGCAATAAATTGAAGCCAGAAGTGGACTAATTCGAATGAACGAATTTATATTAATTCTAAGGATTAACTATATACGTACATATATATATATATATATATGTATATTTAGAATTAATGAGTGAATGACCCTTATAGGAATGCATGGATAGTTAATACATAAGAAGGAAGGAAATAGATGAAGAATGAGAAAGACTAAAAACATAGCAAACACTCGCACACATTCATGAGGTATGCACAGATAAATGATACTCGCGCTAGCAGTTCACCCACACCAAGCTATCGCGTGCACTAAACATAGCCGCGCATCTGTGTACTCGTGGGTGCATCTCCAATCTCTCCCGTTCACGCCATTCTCCGCTATTCTTTATGCAACTCATCCTACCCTTATAAGCGCCCACCCCTACTTTGATCAAAATTTCGACTTTAAATAACTCTTAAACTACTGATCCGATTTTCATGAGATTTGAACAGCGTTCAAATGAACGAATTCCACCCCCGATCACAAGGCTATACGTAATAATTTCCAATATTTCGGAATGAAAGGTAGAACCTGCAATTAACTTGGAATTAAAATAATTTCCAAGACAATAAAATTGCAAATGCATCAGGTTAAACACCTTAGTGGAATTCATCATTTCGCAAACCAATATTCAGTTTCGCGCTGATCATAAGTCAAAGAACTTTCATGCACATGCATTATTGCAATCAAAGCGGATTCCAAAGAAGTCAAAAGAGTTCATAATCCTCTCCCAAAATCATGCCATATCAACCGACCAATTAGAAACTTCCACCTGACGAAATTTCCCACCTAATCGATCGGCGATGCATCTACAAAATACATGGATTCGAAATCTTTGATCGCAGTTAAATTCAGTTCAGTTGCAGTCACCAGTCAACTAGTTCGTCGTCCTTCTTGTACATCAAGAAGTCTTCGTTTCTAAACTCGCCCGTCCGGTCGGTAGTTCGGTTGGTCGTGTGTAGCCTCGCAAAAGGTATTGCTGAAAATAAATATATCTTTTTCGAAATTCGGAAAAGGGGAAGCCTGTAACGTCCTACCGCGGGGAGCACAGGGACCGAACGATTAGGACGTTAAATTCTTTTAATCCTTTTTCCGACGGAGTGATTAACGCGATTCAAAGCGTTTAGATGCACCGCGTAAACCCTTACGGTTGCACCCCGTACTTGCCTAAAAAACGGACCGCGTAAAATTCCTAACTAGGGAGCGTGGACGCTAACGCGAGGATCGTATTCGAAACGACCCTCCCTTTAAATCGCGACCTTCGAATAATATTGTTGAATGAATATTATTCAAAGGACCAATTCAAACACACGAATAATAATCCGTTCTCGAATCTCAAAACGAGAAAGAATTTTATTCGAAACGGTAGTTTGAATTCACGTGGCAAAGTAGTGGGAATAAGTGTTGGATTTAAAACCACCCTCACTTATTCTGATTAATTCACCACTATCTTTTCAGCGTGAATGCAAATTAATTTCGAGACATGGGAGTGGAGAACCAATTTGTGCATCATCTGTAAGTGCGTGTGTGAATTGAGTTTCCTTTTTAAAGACTAGAGTTGCCTACTTCATGGCAACGTGCAAATTTATTTAAATTGGCCCAGTTGAAAGGACATCGACTTAGACATAAATCCTCTATTTCCTTCCAACTGGTAGGATAAGCCTACGACATAAGTAAGTAGTAAAGTATCGTTCCAATTTTATTAATTGCGTGCGACTACGAAATGTTTTCATAAATAAAGCATGTTTTCGATCGTCCAACGTGAAATTGAGTCTTATTTTATAAATTAAAATTGGTCTTAATAACGCTTATCAAAATTTGAATTAAATAAATCTAATATAATTCAAAGCTCTTCCAATTATTTAAATTTCCTTCATCTTTAAAGATTCCAGAAAAACGGGATAAAACCCTTGGATGAGGGTAGATAGTTTACGCACTCATATACCTAGGAATCAGAAAGTATTTTTTTTGCATTCCCTTAAATTTTTCAAAAGCTACGTAACCATAAAATTAAATAGAGACAGACCTTATCATTTGAGACTAAGTTAAATTATTATCGGTTCGTAACAAACCATCTAAAATTCATCATTTTAGTTCCGAAAATGCCCGTTCGCACTGTTTGAGCGTAAATATCATGTACTCAAAGATGGTTGGCCTCTATCTTTGTCGTATTTCTGACATGTCAAGTGATATCAAAAAAGTTCTTGACCCGACAAATTTTTATGTCGCAAAGTTCCGTAAAGTGTCTTTCAGAGTTTGAAAGTTTATATTGTGAAAGGACTCTGTACAGAACGTTTTTTTTATTTAGTGACGGTGTTGTGTCTATAAAATAGTGAAAAGTTAAGTGACTGTGACAATCGTCATCTCTTTCTCGCGATTTGTCTGCTCGGTATGCATTTCTCCGTTTCAGAAAATGAATATTTGTAGTCAAAATATTCATTTTCTCAAGAAAAACGCGATGCATTTTTTATAAGATGCACTCTAGGATTTCGTCAGACCTGAAATATTTGGTGAGTTTCTTTTATTTATCCTGAAATCTACTGTTTAAATTAAATACGGAGGCAGGGCCGTCTTTATTATTGGGGGCACCCAAAAAATTGTCTAAGTTCCCATTATCCAACGCCCTTAACAGATGGAAAGATCGCGCATTCAAAAGAATAAAATAATCTTCACTTTTATGCCGAAATCTGAAAATATTAAATCATCTGAATTCAACGCTTATTACCGCTTATTACTTTATATTTCTTTATAACAAAATTGTTTACCAGCAATATTTTTCATTAAAATGTTTTTTACGCCGAAAGATATACATTTACCTTTGAATACAAGTTATTTAAAATTGAAATATAAGATTATAACATAATTGGAGAAATATTATAATAAAAAGGTTTAATCCTATCTTAAAAAAGTGGTGTCACGAAATGTCTCGAAAATCTCGCATACATTGTTGTTGCAAACCTGATTGGCTTTTGAATGACTTGAAGTTGAAAGAAGAAAAACAAACTAATGGCGCAAAAAAATTTCAGAAAAACCTTTGAAATACTTTAAAATTCGTTAAGATTTCTTAAAACTCCCCAAAACCTCTTGAAATCCTTCAAAAATTCACAAAAATGATTAACATCATAAATGTCTTGAAATCCAAGTTGAAACTCGTAAAAATTTTTACAAATTCCTAAAAATATCTTAAAATTTCTTAACATTTAAAATCTCTTAAAGTCTATAGAAATCTTATCAAATTCCATAAAATCCTTAAAAATTCTACAAAATCTTTTAAAAATTAGAGAAATCAATAAAATTACCTGACAACTTTAAAATTCTTTAAACCCCATAAAATACTCTAAAACTCATAGAACTCTCTTGAAATCTTTTAAAATTTGTAAAAACTTGTTAAAATTCTTAAAAACTGTTTAAAATATTCTTTAAATTATACGATAACATTTAAAGTTCCTTGACGTCCTTTAAAATCTAATAAAATTATTAGAAATTTCATGAAATCCTTAAAATTCTATAAAATCTTCTAAAAATCATAAAATCCTTTAAAATTGTTAGAAATCTCATAAAATTTCACAAAATTCTTTAAAATTCCATAAAATATTTTAAAACTCATAAAAATCTGTTGAAATCTTTTTAATTTGATGAAAACCTTTTAATATTCCTATCAGAAACTTCTTGAAATGCTTTAAATTTTACAATAACATTTAAAGTCTCTTTACGTCCTTTAAAATCCATTAAAATTATTAGAAATCTCGTTACATTCCATAAAATCCTGAAAATTCTATAAAATCTTTTAAAAATCAGAAAATCCCTTAAAATTATTAAAAAATCTCTTGACTTCTTTTAAAATTCCAGGAAATTTCATAGTAATATTTAAAATTCCTTAAAGTCCCTTAAAATTCTTTGAAACCTTTTGAAATGTCTTAAAATTCCTGGAAACTTCACAACATGATTTAAAATCCCAAAATCTCTTAAAACACTCAGAAACCTTTTCAAATCACTTAAAATTTCACGAAAATCTTTGTAATCGCTTAAAA
This sequence comes from Synergus gifuensis, assembly GCA_904066015.1. NCBI lineage: Eukaryota > Metazoa > Arthropoda > Insecta > Hymenoptera > Cynipidae > Synergus > Synergus gifuensis. The sequence continues at coordinate 39,580 of CAJFCO010018304.1, forward strand.
TTCGTTTGAATCTCTTAAAGTTCTTAGAAACCTCTTAATATTCCTCAAAATTTCAAAAAATTTAAAATCCCTTGTTAGCTTTAAAAATTCTCTTGAAATTTCATGAATTCCGTTAAAATTTCGCGAAATATCCTGAAATACCTTAAAATTCTACGAAATCTTTTTAAAAATCTTAAAAATCTTTAGAACTTCGTAAAAATCACTTGAAAATGGTCAAAATTCATTAAAATTCATAGAAATCTCTTGAAATACCTCTCCAAAAAATGATGTAACGAAATGTCCCTAAAATCTCGATTAAATTGTTGTTTCAAACCTACTCTCTGAATTTAAATCAGCAAAATTTCATTGATTTTTTAATGACTTGAAATTGTAAAAAATTAAATAAATAATCGTGCGCGTAGCGCACGTGTCGGTCTGCTAGTAAAGTAAATAAAAGTTCATAATGCAATTAGTTATTATTATTATCATTTTATTATAAAGTTAAAAATTTGTTTTATGAAAAATCTACACAAGAACATTATACAAAACCTCAAAATTTATCTCAACGTTCACATTTCATACCTTTTCTTTTTCTGGGATACTTTTTTCTTCAGTATCATAATTTTAATTATATACTGACACAACAGGTTAAACTGATGTATACCGGAAAAGCTTTTAACATTAAAAAAAAATCTAAAATAATGAATAAAACTCAAGAAACCGTTTTTATAAATCTGTCAACGGTTAACTTCGAACTTCTGATTGTGTTGGGGCGTGTACAACGTAAATTTACACAACTAAATCCCAACCATCAGCGCCATCTAAAATATGAAACCGATTTTCTTCCGGTTCCAAACGCTGCACCGGAAAAGCCTATCTCAGTTTCACCCTACTGGTAAGCCCAAACTTCCAGTAGAAGAAATGTCCATTTGAATTTTATGTTCCCTTTATACACTACTATCCAGCAACTCATATGATCTTAATAAATCTTTGAATGATTATGCGTAATCTCCAATCGCAGTTAATTTGGTCACTTTTTAAAAAAAGAAGTCATTTTATCTTAATAAATAAGTTTTGAGACTATAAATTGCATTTTTCTACGGTTCGTAAACGTCGCACTTGCGAAAGTTTCGGATTTAAATTCATTCCGAATCAATTCCGGAATTTGTATCCGAATCAGTTTCATCCCGATCTAATCCAAAGGAAGTTTTCAATCCGAATTAATCCGAATAAATCCGATCAATACGAATAAATATGAATTTTTAATCCGAATGAATCTGAATTAATTTGGTCTATCCGAATGATTCCAAAAATTCGGATTCATTCGGATTAAAGGTTCGGATTGATTTTGATCGGATTAAATCGGAATGAAACTGTTTGGTTCGGATACAAATTCCGGATTGATTCGGAATGAATTTCAACCCGAAGACATCCCTATATCAGCCTTGTTTTTGGTAAATTTGAAAATTTTGAAAATTTCTAGTCATGTAAATTAATACCTATTTATTAATACTTACTATTATTGACACGAGTTTATCATTTTTCATAAGTATATATGAAGTGTCTTTTCTACAAAATTGATTTTCTCTGTATTTCTGGTAATTTTAAAATGTTAATTAATTATTTAAGGCAAGTATTCGTGTTCGTGGACACACAAAATCAAATCACTGGTGTGGAGCTGTAATGATATCATCGAGGCACGTTTTAACTGCAGCGCATTGCCTCGAAGGATATAACAAGGGCACATATTTTGTTCGAGCTGGTGATTATAATTCTGGGGTAATGTAACATGATATAATACCTAATATTATAATTTAATTTACTTAAGGGAGATGGAATTTGAAAGTAAAAATCTGCCCACTCTGCGGGCACATTCTCATCGCGCGCTTCGAGAAACTTGCGCCTTACAGGACGCTTATGCCTATATGTTTTTTTAAAATTAAATTTAAATTTAATTAAATTACAACTTTGAATGCAAAAGAAAACTAGTTTACTTAAGGTTCTATCGATCTTAAGGAGCACATTCTCATCAGGACACTCGCGCTTCGCGCTCGATATTTGATTTAAATCTTGCGCTTCGCGCTCGGCTCTGTTTAACAATATTTTTCATGATTAAAACGAAAACCACTGATCCTATCAAAAAATGGTCAATGGAGAATTTCTAGATCTTTTTAAGACAAAATATTTTATAAAAATTTTTTGATTACATCTAATAAACAAATTTTATTCAAACATAATATTATTGTATTAATTTATTAACAAAATGTTATTAACATTTTATTTATAAAAAATATTAAAAATTGAAGTGTTTGGTAATATGTAAATTTGAATTTCGCGCCGCGCATGCGTCTTGTAAGCCTGTACCGTAATGTACTATAATTTCAAGATGCCGATTCCATAATTCCACTCGAATCCGTGTGTCTGCGGCAACACTTAGAGATCCTCAAGACAGAGTTGAGATAAATTTACTCCGATTTTGATTGACGCTATATAACTGGAATTGGAAGTTCTAAAATACTCGCGATGATTGGTTAAATACAGATGCGTCATATATCAATAATCGCGGGTGACGCGGGAAGTTTTAAATATATCTATAGTCAGGCCTGAGATTGTATAGAGGCTATGGAGGTCCGTACCCACTTTTTTTAAAAAACGAAAAATATTATTCTTATCAATTCTTTAAATTTAAAATCTCTGGAATTCAAAGAATTGATAAGAATAATACTTTTCGTTTTGAAAAAAAGTGGGTCCGGGCCTGCATAGCCTCTATACAATCTCAGGCCTGTCTATAGTACAAAACAACTCAGTGATTATATCGCAAAATGGTAAACACATGGAAAAGACAACTGATAATAAAATACATATGTTCAAATTTAATGTTAGTATTATACAAAATCACGAAGTTTTTTATAAAATTTATCTTCATGAAATATGTCTACAGTTCAAATTCCGGTTATATAAAAGCTCAGTGGAGGGGGAAAGTTGTCTCAACTTTTGTTTTGAGGATCTCTAGCAACACTGTGACTGTGTTTCATACCGAGTCAAAGTATCTTCTTGTCAGGAATTTTTTTCTGTAAATAGCCTTTAATTGAATTTTTGATTGCTTTCACCATGGAAAATCTGTCGACCCTTGACGAAGATTTTCTGATTCCACAAGAAGGGGATTTTGATCCAGAAAATCAATACAATGATTTTAATTGGAATATTGCAAATGTCAATTTTGACGTTTCTCACGAAGAAAACTTGGAATTAGGTTGTGAAAATGAACCTAAAAATAAAAATTTCGCCGAGGTAAAGTGCATACTTTTATCTTCTAAAAAATTTTAATAATTAAAATTATTTAAATTTATTAAAGCACTAATTACACTCCGAAATTCAAATAAAATTTTTGACATCCCCTCCAAGGTTTCGGAAAAGTATTTGCACTTGGAGAAAAGTTTTAAAAGCGAAGAAAGCTCTAAAATTGATTTCAAGTCGGTTAAATCGCACTCAGTTTTGGAAGAAGGAGGCGAAGAAGGGGAGGAGATTGAGTTACAGGAACAGGAAGTTGCGAGTTTGTCACTACCATTGACAGAACAAAGTGAAGAGGAAGTTCAGTCCCTGGATTCTGATAATTTCTTCGAGGTTCCAGCCGAGGTTATTAACTTGTCATGCACATGCACAATCATAATACTAGTTAACTTTCGTTATCCCCTAAATTAAAAAAAAAATAACTAAAATAAGAAACACTATTTTACGATAGAAAACTATTATAGAAAGAGAGGGTAGAGTTATCTATGTGAAAAAGTAAATAATTGTCCAGAGAAAGAGAGAGATTTATACAGAAAGAGAAATAAATATAAGGAGAGAATAAAGAGTAATCAGGGAATCTGGACTCGTCACTCCTTTCCTTATTTAGGTGTTGCAAGATCGTGAAGCGATGATTAGTAAACTTAAGAAACTGTGGAAAGAGCAGCCAGCGTTGAGGCGAAAAAACAAGCTTCTGGAGTTCTGGGTGGTCAAACACATGGCGAAGGTCAGGGCAATGTTGGTATCATCATATCTCAAGGTCGAGTCTAACAAGACCTTGGAATTCTGAGCGCGCGTTATCTTCCGTCGCTTGACTCTTCTCGTCGCCGAGACTCGAGAGTCCAGGTGTGAATTCACCATCGGCCCACGGTCGGGCCAACCGTCGGACGGTCGGTCCAACTTTGTACGGTATACGTCGGGCCAACTAGCTAAATGATAACGGTCGGCCGCCTATTGGTTCTCAACGTTGGCCCGACATTTGGTCCCGTAGATCGGCCATCTATTAGGCCGACTTTGATTTTTCATGGTTGGTACAACATTGACAAGATGAGTTAAATAAAAATTGAAAAAAAACATGTCTTAAAAAACAATTATTAATTAAGAAAATGGTTTATTCGAAGTAATATTATGGATATTCTTATAACTAATCGATATTTGTAAATTTAAATGCTTATATAACAAATAAAATTTCGCACGCAACACTAGGAATCGAACGCACGATCTATGGGACGCGAGTCTATAACCTAAACCACTACCCTAAGCTCATGAAATGGTGGTCATCACACATTTTTTTAGGGTATACTCAATCATACACAAATATTAAATTGAACCACCGGATAAATAAAATAAATAATAACAATAAATAAAATAAAAATAAATAATAAATAAATAAATAATAACCGCCGGATAATAAATAAAATTTTTTAGTCCGAGCGCAATAGTCGGACCAACCATACTTTCACGGTCTTTTTAAAACAATGAACCATCATATATCCGACGACCGGCTCATATTTTGGCCAAGGTTGGGCTGACCGTAGGGTGCATCATGGTGACTTGTGCAAGCCAATGTTATGTCGACTGTAGGGCCACCTCTTACCCAGAGTCGGGCCGACCATACTCTTACAGTTTTTTTGAAACAATGAACCAGGGTTTATCCGACGGCCGGTCCATATTTGGGCCAAGATTGGGCCGAACGTCGGATCCATCAAGGTGACTTGTGGCCCACCGACTTCTGCATCCAGAGTCGGATAGACCGAATTCTTGCGGTCGTACCAACCTATCTGCCATAGTATATCCGATTGTCGGCCCAACCTTGGACCAGAATTGGGCCGACAGTCGCCGACATCGGTGGGATCGTGGCAGCTTGAAAACACCTTAGTCGGCCCAATTCTGGTTGTCGTAGATTGGTTGCCAAAGTATGGCCGACTTTGGGCCGCTGTCCAAACTTTGGCAGCCGATCGATTTTCGCACCTGGGCTAGTCGAGCCCTTTTTATGTAATTTCCTCGGCATTCCTGGTCGAACTCATTTTTCATCTTCTCCTTTATTGTTCATCGAGGCTAAGCCAGTGACCTTTGCATCCATCAGCCATGGTTCTTTCTTCTGATCTAGGCAGACCAACCAGAAAATCATTCCTAAGGACGTGTCGATGCAATTTCAAGAGTTGAACCTGGTGTACAATAAGGCACTTCGGATGTATCAGCAAGATTCTGAGCGGATCCTGGCGATGCAGAATCAGCTGCAGATGGAGGTTGATAATTACGAAAACAAGGTCCAGGAAGTACTGGATAGAGATGAAAGAGCGTTTCAGGATTTGATCGATCAGGAAAGGATGATTGGAGTCGGTTTGAAATTTTCTATGTCTGCTAAGCAGGTTTCTGAAGTCGATTTCAAAAAACTTGTTCTGCAACAGGTTCGTGCAATTTCATGCCCAAAGCACTTTTTTATTCCGCTGATGTTTAAACTACTAAAATTTAATTTTAAAATAATTAATAAAAGTTAAAAACTCCATTCATCATTACTCAAAATAGATCAAACGTCGTGAAATGTTAATAAGCTGTCGCATAAATCATATTCGCCACCATTACCTCTTGGAGGATCTAACAAAGAAATTGGCAAAAATAGAAAAGTTGAGACCAGACAAAACCTTTCAGGACTTTCATCTTTTGCGAAGTAAGAACGTAATTTTCAAAGAGAAAATAGACGAACAAACTGGCGAAGTCGACAACCTGCGTACCAAGTAAAGGAAATATGATATTCAGTAACTAAGGGGAATGGAGCAGGGGGGAAGTCTAGATGACTTCTTGTCTAGAGTGCATATTGATGTATGTGCTTTCAACCTGGTGAACTCGTTTCAAAAATTACATGACGCGAGACACGATCCACTTTTATCCAGTCCATTAACTCGAAAGGCAAAAGCGAATCTTGTAGTGTATAAAAAAGATTAGGAGAATCAACTCTTCATTTAAAAATGCATGTCGAATGTACTCTTGATAGCTGTCGGCTTTAGATTTCAGCCGGCTCTTAAGGCCATGTAAGACTTACCCGATACCTACCCTGCCGACATTTTTTTCTCTGCAACGCTGCGTCTACATTTATTGAAATATTAAATTGAAAATTTCTAAAATTAAAAAAAAACATGCTAAGGTATGTTTATCTGGTCTTAAATTTTTGTAAAAATAAAAAATTTTTTTTTATAAATGTCAATATTTTTGACCAGATAAACGTACCTTAATGCTTTAGCTTCAGTTTTAGAAATTTTCAGTTTGATATCTCAATAAATGTAGACGTAGCGTTGCAGAGAATAAAATTTCGGTAAGGTAGGGATAGGGTAAGTCTTACATGGCCTTAAGGCGCGAAATTTAAATTTTGTGAAGGTTATTTTTTTACCAGGGTCTATTTATAAATTGGAAAACAAAAACGAATTTATTTATGTAGGATTTATATATGTATTTTACATGAAATAAATATTTTACCTATGCAGGATTTATGAAGCTAATAATAAAATAGCTTATTTCAAGGAAAAGGACTATATTCTTATGGATAACATAGATGAGTGGTCAGAAAAATTAGATTCAGTTAAAGTGGCTTATGCTATAGAAACCAAACGTCTTAATAAACTTCGCCTTCAACATAAAAAACTAATTCGTTCGACTCGAAACAAGAAAATTGATCGCTTCCTTGATATGTAAGATTTTAAGCAATCATTTAATATTTCTAATTTAATTCAGTATTAACAACTTATCATTTGTTTAAAATTCAATGCAGACCACAGTCCCAGGGTTTTTACCAAGCTGTAAAAATATTGGAAAATGATAAAGACAACAACTCGAAAATAATATATAGTGAAAAGTTAGCAGCTACCTCAACATTTTTGGCAGTGTCTAAAACTAAATCAATGTTAAAACCAGGAAGAGGGTGAATTTTTCGATTGAAATTCCTTACTCGGAATTGTGGATGAACCGCGCGATTTATTTCTGACTTCTTTCTTTTATTGTTAGAAGATGAATATTCACAATAATAAAAAGAATCTTGATTTTAGTATGAATTTATAATGTTGTTGCACTTTACCATATTACATACTAAGTAACTGAATTTACACTAATTAAATTTATCAAAGCCCAATTGATTATACTAAAAAGAAATACTCTCCCCGAAGTTTTAAGAGTTCAAATAATAAACTCTCTTGCCACGCATGACAAATTGTCCGATTTTTTTATAACGCTTAAATTAAAATGCGTCGCGGTAAAATTCTGAAATTAATGAATTCTGCGGGACGAAATTTATCGTACAATTTTGCCATTCGTCGGAATCTGTTTCCGAGAAAGTCTTTGACCGATGTGACCGGCATCAATTTCAGTTTTAAATTCATTAAGCTATCGAATCGTAGGAAGAAGAGATACGTTTTTAATTCTGAGGAACTTTACACATTTTTCAAATTTATTAGATAATCATAACTAATGCGAGTATTTTTCATTTATTCAATGTTTATTAGTTTTCTGATCAATAGGAGATATTACTCATGCACACAATTGCCGATTATATGAGTATGAAAAATGCCTTACAAGTGATGAATGAAAGTAATTAATTTGCCTTTAATATCCTAGCTGTCACTAAAAATAACTAACTACCTTTAATATTATTACCAATCTCCTAACGTGGTTATTTTTCAAATAAATAAGTAATGAATAATGAATATTTAAACAACCATTAAATTAATTAAAGGAACCTTGTTCAAACGCTACATTTAAACATACGGTGGGCATGGTTTAATTTTACTCTCATTATTTTGTCGATATCAAGTGATTATTCACGTGTTTTGTAATTTATGCAAGAATCCTCCATTCCCTGCAATCTTCATCCGTGTCGCACAATTAACGATTCTGCTGCCGGACATGCTCGAGAATTACGAGGAGATCAGAGCTCGATAGAGCAACAAAAAAAAAGACTTGTTAGAATCTGCAGATTGAAGCATATCACCAGAATAAAATTATTGTTATTCTAGGCTGCAAGTTCAGTCCCTAAAAATGAGTTTCTTTTATGTAATTGTTATATTACAGAAAAGAAACTGAGGAATTGAGATGGTAATACCCACTAAAGAAATAATGCGTATTAAATGGATACCTTATTACGCAATTAAGGCTGTTGGAGCGTTTTGAAATATGAAAATTTTCATGTAAAATCAGTCAAATTCCTACCCCACGATTTACTTTAGATGACAAATTTGCAAATGTACATTGTTTGACGGGTCCTTTCATCGAGATCGGTTTCTCGATGGCAAAAAGGGGGGCTAGTGTCTCATTTTGAGCAAAAACTGATAGTTTTGTTTAAATAAAATATTTGAAATACGAGAAAAAAGAAGGGTTCAGACAATATTTTAGAAAAAGCGAACAATACTTACAGATGTCAAAATCCCTTTTTGCTTCTAAAGGAGGTAAATCACTGCATTGGTGAATAGATACACACACTCGGAATTTTTTGTTGTCAATAATATTCCCAATTATGTGAGAAAAGGTGAAAATAATTAGTTTTACAAGATTCTGCGGATGGAAAGTACATGAGAATATAATGTCTCTTTTGGTGTTTTGGAGTTTAAAAGCGGAAAAAAGTCGAACGACGCGCACGCCAAGTCCGAGGAAGCACATTGGAGATTCCGCCGGTAAGCAGTTGTGCTGACATATCGACGTTTGCCGGGTATTTCAAATGTCAATTAAAAATGAACGTGAGAAATACAATTTACTTTATTTTGTTTTTAAAAGAAATGGAGAATAAAATTAAGTTAATAGTTCTTTAATTTTATTCTCTATTTATTAGGAAAACAGAATAAAGTAAATTGTATTTCTCACATTCATTTTTCCGCTTTCAAACTCCAAAACACCAAAAGAGACATTATATTCTCACGTACTTTCCATCCGAAGAATTATGTGTAAATAATTATTTTCACCTTTTCCCACATAACTGGGAATAATATTATTCTCAAAAAAAAATTCCAAGTGTCTGTATATATTCGCCTGTGCAGTGATTTACCTCCTTTAGAAGCAAAAAGGGATCTTGACATCTGTAAGTATTGCTCACTTTTTCTAAAATATTGTCTGAACCCTTAATTCTTTTTTCTCGTATCTCAAATCTTTTGTTTAAACAAAACTATCAGTTTTTGCTAAAAATGAGACACTAGCCCCCCTTTTTGCCATCGAGAAACCGATCTCGATGAAAGGACCCGTCAAACAATGTATATTTGCAAATTTATTGTCATCTAAAGTAAAACGTGAAGTGGGAATTTGACAGTTTGTCCAAATCTGTTACGCAGAGTTACACATGCACCTAAAGCTGCGTTTATACCTCTGTCCGCCCTACCAGGTACATGAGAGTAAAAGAGATAGAGAATGAAAAATTGGACAAAAAGAACTTTCTATCTCTTTTACTCTCATGTACTTTCTGTCCGACCTGGTAGGGCGGACAGAGGTATAAACGCACCATAAAGCGCTCGTCCGTGTAGAGAGAGAGGGAGTGTATCATCCGTATGAATCATATACTCCCTCTCTCTTCTTCTTTAGGTGTATGTGTAACTCTGCGTATCAAATCTGGACACAGCCTTAAGAAGCACAATCTATATTAAAACAACAATTTACGTATTAAATAATATTGATAGAAGTCTTTTATAATAATTGGAATAATAACCTTTTTAAATTTTGTTTTTTTAAATTATTTAATGATTTTATATTTAATTTGTCAAATTTTGTGGAAATCTGTCTTATATTAAACTAAAGAATTTTTTTATACTACTTTTGTATTTTATATCAGTTTATTTATGAACTTTTTTTACAAACGCTCACATGATTCAAGAGTTGCACATGTTCCTCCTTAACCTGGCATCTCTATCTGTTGGCTGGTAGTTCTTTGACACCTCCTCGGAGTGCCGATGCCGTGAGGAATCATCACTTTGCGAATCAGAGAGACAGAGAGAAATTCCTCGGGGCGAATTATGCAAATTTGTAACATTTGCATTTGCTTAGCATACCTGGTTGCACCAAAACGGTCGGTGCGAACGTGGTGGACTTTCATCTGTTTACCATAAAAAAATTTGCGGCATCCAATCCGATGAATTTTCGATTGCGATTGCGATTGCGATTGCGATCTCATCCTCCCTTTGTTCGCATTCGAATGCACGACATTTACATTAAGCTGCACTTGTGGAAAATTACAAATTCTACATTATTATTTATAAGCTCATTAACAATGCATTTTCGTGCTATTGTGAATAAAGTACACAGTGTGTCCCAAAAATAACCGAACTTTATATTTATATCATA